>JANTOQ010709783.1:7055-19035 GCA_027564595.1 Bythotiara depressa | reverse complement strand
CAACTGCTATGACCAGGCTTCGAATCCTACTACTATCTAGACAAACATTGTTCTTAAGGGTGTGGGAGTAGCCCATAAGGATAATAATATATATTCATTATCTGCTCACCATGTTGGATATATATATTTATATATTTTATAAAAAAACGGTGTAATGGTGTGTTTGTGTATTACATATAAAGATAAATAACACATTATTTAATAATGATAATATATGGGCTCTTCCTGTGCCCCTCAGAACAATTTTTGTCTAGGAATATATTATATTTAAAGCAATTATTCCACACCGATGGGAGTTTATTTATTTATATAACAACATTTGTAACTGAAATTTATTCTTATTCTATTTACCTGATGACGACTCACAAGAGCTCGAAATATCGTTAACCTTATATTATAAATAAATATTCTTACCACAACACATTGTTTGATGGTTTTTATTTTATATATATAATTATACTTAATATCCTTAATATCCTCCAGTCTGTAACTTCAACATTTTTGTATTTTGGCAAAAACCAGAGATCTGAACCATCTTGTTGAGTGAGGATAAATAATTACTTGGAGCCAAAGTAACTAACAAGTTACTGTTTGCAAAATGTTTATGACTATCAAGTTACAGTTTACAAAATGTTTATGGCTAACAAGTTATGGTTTGCAAAATGTTTATGCAGCTTTTTTAGGCCATCGTTATCATTAAAAATAAATAATAATATAATCTATATAATTAGAAATTATATATTTTATTAAAAGGATATAATTAATGAGTTGAAATTAAATATAAGAAGACATGGCCACTAAGGTCCAAGTTGATTTTCTGCCTTTGCACACATCTTCTTCTCATTAGGGTCTTCTTATGAAAAGTTGAGAATTTTATTTAATAAACTTTTTCTTATTCTTCTCCTCTAATAACATATATTGATAATGCGTAGTTGTTAATGGGACACCTGCTAATTACTACCAAATTTTTTAAATGATAATAGTAAATCATTTAAAAAAATCTTCAAGGCTTATTTATTGACTCCAAAATATCACATTCTGTATTTGATATTGCAACCACAGTCTACTTTCATCTAGAAAGCAACAGGATCATGCATGGAGGAAAAAAAGGAAAAATATTGGTATGTTTACTTTGGTGTGAGCATAAAATTTACCCTCATCTCACTTTTTTCAGTGAAATAAATATCACGCATCTAGATTCTGCATTGTCATGGGAAACAGGACCTATTATTGTTAAGCATATTAAAATATTCTCCAAAACTGTTCTTTGGGTGCAAACAGAATACAAACATTTTTTAGAAAGTTCAAAATGTTACTTAGTAAAGAAGCGATGTGCTTTTGGCTAATGCTAATCAATGAAATGAAGAAATAGTGAAATGGTGAAATAGCGAAAGGATACAAAACACATTAAAAAACTACTAAATTCAGTAGTGTTTATAGTTTACTTCTAGTGAACTTCTGTTTTTACTTCACATGACTTCTAAAACTACATTGCATTGCATCTTCACTGCATGTCTTGTCTTCAAGGCATACCATCAGGATGAAGAATTAAAAAAATAAAACAAGCAACAAGAATTGTCAGAAAACGAATGTTTTTATACACCTTACACGGTGATAAGACGGGAAAGAAGGTAATCTAAACATTTTCATAATTCTTACCTCATAAACCGACTGTTTACTATGTGTGTTGAAAGGTTTTGCACGCAAATAAATTCAATGCATGTTTATTTGTATGAACCTTTCGTTAAATAAAAGATGCTTTTGTATGCTTTACCACGCCAGGAACTTACATTTGTATTTTGTAAAGGTATTTGCAACAGGCATAAAATAATTACAAGTGGAGGGGAGTGATCAGAAGAAAGAAAAGTATGCAACTACTCTTTTTAACATCAACGTCCACAACACTACTGTAAATAGTTCACGCGTAAATACAACTTCACGATCATCACATATAATAATGTGATAAATAACTTGAGGATTGTTTAAAGATTAAATTTAGTATATTGTGTATTCTATTTGCTAGTTCATTCAGTTTTATGAAAATGAGACAATTTATTCTTATTTTGTTATATTGCTATGTCGCCATTTCTTTATTTCGTTGATTAGCATTAGCCTGTGCTTTCCTATTCCAAATTTTATCATTAAATAGAAATTACATATAGATAATTTGAAGGAAGGAAGTCTATCTGCTTTCATTTGTTTTGTGAAAAGATGGTTCAGGTTGTTTAGAAGGTATTGATAAGTTTTGAAAAGAAAGATATTCATTACCATGGAATGTAAAAAAAGAATATCACTTTTATTGGCCACAGAACAAAACATCTTATCACTCTATGTGCAGAACAAGATGCTTCAAACAAGGTTTCAAGCATAACATAATCAGAACTAAAATTAAACAAACTAAATTTTTAATGACATCATAGTCTGAAGACAAAAAAAACACTGGAAGCCTATTGTTGTTACCTGGTTATTTAAATTTTTAATGAGAAAATAATCAAAGTATGTTCATGCATAGAGATAAGAACAAAGTAAATTTAAAACAATGTACCTTATAGTTATTTTAAGAAATAATACAACAACAACAAACGTTCTATACATAAATAATGTCTGGGGCAAACTGTACCTTCCCAGACTGTGAAGTTTCAAGAAGAATTAAAACACAGTTAAGTTGGAGTATTCATAATCCCAAAGAGAAAAATTATGCCTTTCATATGAATTGACATATGAAAGAAATTCTTATCACATAGCCAGATATAATATATCACTAAAATTTATCTAGCCTATAATTTGCATAATCCAAACTTAATTCCGCCCATGAGCCTTATTTTGATATATATACTTTAAAACATGTTTCACAACTGTAGGATCCAATAGCAGTACCTGTAAATAAACATGTTATAACTTCTACTATATATTAGTTTTTTTGTTGAAGCTTGTTTTTTTTTGTTTTGTTTTGTAGCTAGCTACTAATGACATGTGTATACATACAGCTTTATGGATTAAATTGAGTATAAATTAAATTAACTTATTATTCTACCCTAGTACTTCAATGTTTCATTATCTTCTTGTAAAATCTCATCACAGAATTCAAGTAAAACATTTAAAATGAGTTAATCAATGTCATCCGGTGTCTTAGAAATTCTGTGCACTTACTGTAATCATGTGTGTGACTATGAATATTGTCACATTCAAGTTCAGGTGGACAACAATAGCTAAAAACAATAGGCTTGCAGACCAGAGTTTTTCTACAGACCATGCTGACATAGACTATTTACAGGTCTAACAGGTCATTCTTCATAATCATATTAAACACAAAATAAACTATTGCAACATTATAATATTTGAACAAAAAATATCTAGCCTCTTTTCATTTATCAATAATTTAGTTTGTTATATATAAAATATAAATATTCTACTTACTACAAGAACATCTGCCAGAATGGGTGAAACTAAAATGTTACTAAAACAAACAAACTTCAATTCACAACCATCTCCAACAAAAAATATCAAAATAAAAGTATTGTTTCTGTTTTTAGAAATTCTGAATATAACCCACCCCCAGTTCAAAACATTTTTCACCACCATAGATTAATTATATGTATTAATTATGTTATTTATTTTCTCAAAGTGTTGCAAACAAACCGTTTTCTATATGTTAAAACATTAGACCCTAACAACTTTCACTTTTAACTGAAACCACATCTGGAAGCAGCTACAAGGTCTGAAAGTCTAAACAGTGTTATTTCACCAAATAATAGAACTTACATATGAAGTATCAAATTCCAAGCAAGTATCAAATTCTCTACTGAGTATTACAATACAGTTTTTAGATGAATGAATTAATCCTTTTAAAAATAGGATATTTTTTTGTACAATTCTTATAATGTTATTATTATATATATATTAAAACTGATTAAATTTAATCTATTGTAACAAAAAAGTACTAATCATAGTGACGTTGACATTTTAATATCTATTGAAAATTATTCAAAAGATTATAGCAAATAAAAAACCTTCCAGGTTAAAAAAACATTTTAAAACAAACAAACACAAACATTTTAAGACAAAGAAACACAAACATTGGGTTTATTATTAAAAATGTTTATCACACTTAATTCTTGGCTTTTGAACTATTGTCAAATAATAAAGATTATTTTGCAGACGCTACTTGCACAAATCAAAACAACTTCTTGGGATGAAACATGCTACTAGCTGCTAACAGCATGAAAAATCAGTTTTAGCATGGACTGACTTGTAATTTTGGAATAAACTGTTACAAGAGCTTTTTTTGATTGGTTAGGAATTCAAGATAAAAAAATAAATCCATGCCAATTTTTTATGACAATTTGTGGGTATTTTGTAGACCAGAAAAGAATATATATAAATAAACAAGGCTCTTTATTTTCAATATATGAAGGTTTTTACTTATTTTAATGTAAATAATATCTCACATTTATGTAAACTATAATATTAGAATTTACAGATCAAAATATTGTCCATAAAATATTTATACAGACCAGATATTTATTAAAGCAAACATCAATCAGCATAAATATTCCGGAGGGAGAGGGATAAATGATGGAATAAATGAGAACAATTGTTTCTAGTCAATGTTTGGTTGCTGACTTCAAAACGGTTAGGTAAACGGGCCGATCTTGGCATAAAATGCCTTTATTTGGCCGTTAAAGTCACATGATAATCGTTCTGGTGACCAGAAATTTGAAAATAACTATGCCTAGAGGTAGCTCTTTAAAAATGCAACAAAATTCAGGTAAAGCATTATATATCTGAAACCTTTGGTTCATGAGATAATGGCCTTTAAACCTCAAAATTCAGGGGGTTAATTAAACAAAAAACAAAAGCAAAAGTCTATTTTTATCATAGAGTAAGATATTATCAATTTCTGTGTAAACATTTAATTACCACATTGGTTTATTACATAGAAACTACAAAAGAAATCCATAAAGATTAGAACATTGTTTTAATTTGATCTGATGTTTTGTAATGTTAACCCCCTGAAATTGCAGAGAATTGTCGAAAGGCACTAAAATTAACACAAAACTTTTAGTATCAATAAAAAATATAAATTATTATCATCTTCATCACTTTCGTCATCGGTTTCACAGTATAAAGCATTAGCAAATTCATAACTTTCATCATTGGAATCACAGTGGTCGTCAACTTCATCACCAGGATTATTAGCAGGTACAAAAACTTGTGTAACATCATCAGGAAAGTAAGTTTTACACCACATTACTGTACCATCTGCCTCCCAACTATGGTCGCATGGATCATCCAAACACATTAGACGATTAGCCCTCCAAAACATGCTAGCAACATAGTTTGCACTGTCTATATGTAAGCCTTAAGTTAGATATGCATTGTGGTAACAAAGAGTGGTTAGCATACTTTTTATCCTTTGCATGGATTCTGTAGGAAGAAGCTTTTATAAACTATGTTGATACTACTTTGGTAGTTATAACCATACAGGAGGCAAAGAAACTTTTCTAAATCTAAAGGTGACCATACCCCCTTCTCCCTCTGGACTAAAACGTTTTTATAGTTTTCATTGTATATATTTATTTACCTTAGTTTAAGTTCACTTTGTAGTACAGGTTTCATAATAATTGGGAAATTAAATGAGGTTTATACGAATTTGGCAGACCAGATAACTGAAGGAAAAAACTCTATATTATGGAAAAAATAATATTTGTTAGATATTTAATATTTTAGCTGCTGCTATTCTCTTGGGAAAAGACCCAGCATATTCATGGAATACAGAGATATTATTATAATCGTGTTCCTTTTATAAACTGAGTAATTTACAGACCAGATTTAGCAGGTCACCCCGCTTCTTATAGGTACATTAATAATGACATATTCAAATAGTTGTTTTATGGTAGTTCTATTTTTCTTAGTAATTTGGTTGTTTTCTATCCTGATCTTCCAGTAATAATAAGTAATAAGCTTTCAATGTCTGGAAACATTGATAGAAATTATCTGCACAAGAGCACAAATATTTGCCAATTTGCGATCTGCAAGCCATATTATTCACAATAAGAGAAATGTACAAATTGTAATAATTTATAACATATTCTATTTTTAGGCAAGGAAGTTGCAGACGCCATCGCACCATCAAATAATTTTTTTTTTAAAGATACAGAATTTCGTTTGTGTATCCTTTGTCAAGAAGAAAGACCGGCTTACGTGACTTTTAATAACTTGAAGATACAAACAATTTATCTGTTGCTAAATTTGTATAACGGACTCAAGGGTTCATTGCAGAGATAATTATAGATAATCAGGAATTTTATTCGTTTTATTGCTTTTTGTGATTTTGGCAACACATCCAAATGAAATCGAACCAAGCAGAAATTTGAGAAAGTGTGATTATACAAAAACCCATCACTCACTCAAAACAAAACCTGATCATCCAACCTTGACCAGTGGATGCTTCAATCTCAAGAATTAATATTTGAGGAAAATCATTGCATTATTTGTCAAGAACCTGGTAGAAAGTTGCAAAATATGATGTACATGAAAACTCTGGAGAAATAATACTTGGAGTAGCAATGAAACTTGATGATGATAAAGGATAACTCAATCACAAGTGCTGCAGATGCTGTAGCAAGTGATGTAAAATACCACTTGTTATGCTGGGTTGCTGCTAAAAGGAAATCCCAAGAGAAAGATAACTCCATTGTGAAACATGGAATTCTTGTCATACCCTATCCTATTGCTAAACATTATCAGCACAGAGCTTGATGACCCTTCACAGTAGGTGCTCAACATGAACCAAATTTATAAATCCTACAACTAGAACATGAACTTAAACAAAAGCTTAAATCAAGTTATAAAAATATCTACAACAGGTAATCAAGGAAAATATAGAAACTGCTACTTTTAAGAAGTTCATAAGAGTGTCAGTTAGGCAGACCATATAATTATGTAGACAAGCATGAGCCGCATACAAGGCTCTGGAAATATTATTCAGTCACTTAAGTCCAAAAGACAGGTCAACTATAAAGCTAAAGAACAAAGTCACGGAGGTTAGAGCAGTGCTATTTGGATACCATTATCTGTAGGGCCATTACATTGACCAGAAAACAAGGAGTAAAGAGCTGATTGATGTGTTTTCTGACATGGAAATGTCCATAAGCTATGACAAAGTGACCTCTATCAAATGTGATATAGTGTTAGCAGATGAAGTAAATACATACCTGCAAATATATCTTTGTTAGACACACCATACCTTGCAGTGGACAACACAGACTTGCAGATAGACACTGCTGATGGAACATGACAGCTTAATGGTACAACAGTAATAGCTGTTTATTAAAGTGGTTCCACATACTAAGAATAGAGTTGCATCTGATTCAGCATTTTATGAAATAAGCCTGGAATAGTAAGCAGTATGACTTTAGAGGTGTCAAAATAATTTATGGACCATGATGAAATCATTGAGTGAATTGTCTCTGGATGTACCTACCTGGACTGCATACAATTCATTAACAAATGATGAACAACCAAAAGCAACCTTCTGTGCTTTACCTCTTGTTAATGGAAGTGCAACTGATTGGTCAAATCTGTACACCAGACATCAGCTTAAAGATTGCCCAGATTATAACAGTTGTTACCTAACCAGACCAGAAAATTGATTTGCAGTTATATGCATAAAATGCATACAGCTTCAATCGAAAAAGAAAATCAGCAATCAGTATGCCTTGAGAATGGATGAACTACATATTGTATTTGCTATGCTGAAAACACTTGGAATGTATATATTTTCAAGTGGTTTAGATGAAACCAAAATATTTGAGACAGTTATGTTATTTGTGTGGCCGACAGACAGGAAACTACACCTTGCAATTAATTCTTCTTTGGCCTCCAGATATGTATGAACTACAGACCAAGGATCCTGAAACATGGCAGTGTTTCTCCAGTGGTAAGTTTTCAGTTCAAACAAATAAACTGTTCCTTTTTCTTCAACTGGTGCTAACCATACTCTTGAACAAGAAAACAGAATGAAGAAAGTAATTGGCAGGGTGAAGGGAATTGGAAACAACCAAGTAGCCTTAGACCAACACTTTCTTGTTACTTCTGAGATGAATTCAGTGATTCCACATTGATCCTTTTCAATTATTGTTTAAAGAAGAAGAATGTCAAATAGATGAATACTATCAGCTTGTTGGATCTATAGATTAAAGGTTCACAGTAGAACTGTGAGAAAAGTTATTCGTCTCCATGAATTGAATGTTCAGGAATCACTATCAGTACATAACATCATATCAAAAGCTGTCCTACCAGAATCAAATGCTCTGTAGTTTCTCTGCCATGAAGAAGAGTGTCTTAAACTTTATAATGCCTTGGAAAGTGAAACATCAATATGGAACATGGTGGCAAAGAGAAAGCTACCAACTATGGCAACATACAAATGCTCTGTGACTATAAAGCTTCAGAACAAGGTTATAAAACTGAAGGAGGAAAGAACCTTGATCACTCATTTGTTATCACTTCATGAAAATGTCCTGAGAGGGACTTACCTTTGTATCTTGGAACTTTAGATTTTTCTGTCATTTGGAGGTCTTCAGTGGACTTCAAGTGTTTCCAAGTGATTGGAATCTTCTGCTAGGAACAGACAAAGCAACTGTCCTCTATTAGATTGAATATTGTATACCTGGTAAATCCAAAGGCTGATTAGAAAGGGAGGAATTCACAGAGAAAGTCTTAACTTTCGATGCTATGGAAATGGTTAATAAAATAAAGTTGGTACATCCATCAAGAATTGTTGAAACTTTGCAGAAACATTCCTGCAAAGAATAAAAGAATAATCTGAATGTCAGGAAGTTTGTATTGTGTTTAATCACTATTTAATAAAGTCACCTAATGTTAGCACCATGAAGTGAAGTTAATGGTAGCAATGTCTCTGTCTCATGTGCAAACTAAACATGTTTTAACTAGATATCTGCAGTGTCATTTGAAACCACAACTATTTCAAATATCGATTAAATAGATTCTCAATTAGTTGATCATAGGTCATGAAGAAGCTGACACACTTATGATTTTGCATGCTCTGGATGTTACAAAACAGAATCCATTCCGGGAACTAAGAGTTTTCTCCCTGATACAGATGTATTTCTTCTTTTGAGCACTATTTCGCAGAACTACCTGGAAGAACATTATTCTTGACAGGAAAATACAGACTAAATGAAGATTGATGTCACAGCTGCTTAAGAATGTAAAAGGTCAGCATTGCTTGTCTTCCTGCAAACCCAGAGGATATTCTAGAACTTTAGGGAAGAGTCCAGTAGGAGTGAAAAAGGGCACTTAATGGTCAAATTTTTTCAAAATTGTGCAAATTCATAAGAAAAAAGGCACTTTTTCTAGGAATTTCAACAGGGCAGCTTCTGAAATCCGGACCCTCTTTGGACTTAGAATATTGCCTGAAACCAGTAGATTTTGTGGCAAGTCAAAACTTTGGTGTTGATCTTCAAGTCTGTACAAGTGGAAGTTACAGAGGCATTTCAAAGATTTGGTGAGAGTGTTAATGAGCCATCTGAATCTGTTGTGAATGGACAGACTTACTAACTTTGTCATTCAATTATATGCTGCAAATCTAATAACAATAATGTGACTACATTAGCATCAGTGAATTGACATTTTCAAACCAAGATTCTGATAAACTCCCTCCAACTTCTGCTGCACTTTGGTTTAAGATTCTGTACGCAGAGTAAATTAATCAACATGTTTTGGAAATCCTCACATCTTGTACATCAAACCTCAAACAATCCAGAAGAGTATGGTTGGAAGAATCAAGATGAAAGGTTTATTCCAATTATGGCAGACAAGATTTCTTCACCAAAGGTGGTGGTAGAAATGAGCTTGTGAAAATGCAGACAATACAAGCTGCAATTCAAACTGTTGTAAATGCACGAGCTTCTATATACTAAGTGTGTCATGTAAAAAAAAAAAATTGCTAGCTATAAAGTAGAAGTATATATACACTGAGGAGAAAATCAGAAGTTAATAAGGATTTTATTAAAATCTGCAAATATGATTTTCTAAACTTTAGTTAATCTTACTGACCAACAATTGTTTATCTATTAGTAAATACATTCAATTTCTAGGTCATTCTTCATCACTCCTATTTAGTCATAGATCAATTAGTAGAATTGTTTCCAATGTCATTTCATTAAAAATATTTAGGATGTATATCCATGTGTAGTAAATATTAGGAGAGAGGTGTAAAAGATCACAAAACAATTCCAAGACTGTTCAGTAACCTCAATGTAAATATTAGGAGAGAGGTGCCTACGAAAGATCACAAAACAATTCCAGGACTGTTCAGTAACTTCAATGTAAGTTACCAGATTTTTCCCTGAGGACATAGGCAAAAATAATACATTTTCCAGATATTTAGTTTTTCATGACCAGTATGAACCCTGTATTGTAACTTCTGCTGAAAACACTTTTAAAGTTTTATTTATTTATTTATTCCTAATATTTACAAACAGGATATTACACTCGTACTTACTAAAGTGAGGAACGAGCCACAACGATCCACAATGACCTACAACGAGCAACCTACAATGAGCCACAACCACCCACAACGAGTTACATTAGAGAGGTTAAACAACTGAGATTCGACGACGACGTAGTAAGGAGCTCTATACAATCCTCATGGAAAATCTGCAACATAAAAACAGCACATTTCTCGTCATTGCTAATGTACTGCAGTTGATCAAGATTTAGGAACCATTAAAGTCAAATATTCCTGTGTAGCGTAGGTGATCAGGGTGTTAGAAACCTGCCATTTAGAATTTTTTTATTTTGCGTACCGAATTTCTGTTACCATGATGTTTGAATATTTTATGTCATCAAAAAATTGTGTTGGCATAACCTCTCTTATATGAGGTTTTAAGAAAACAATTTATATCGAGATACCCCAAATGAGATCTGTAAAGGACACTATTCTTTCAGGAGGTCCAAATCACACAAATAACTGAGATGTAGACTAGAGCATAATTTGTAAATTTTAATCTATGTATATGCTGCAAAAGTGTAGATTCCACCAATATGGGCCGAAAATTAGAGACAAACAACTAAACTAGTCTATATTCACTGATAATGAAGCAAAGTTAGGTAAAAAAAAACTAGTGAAAAAACAAAATAAATTTTTCTCTCTCAATACGCCTATTTTCTATATCAATACCAGTTTCTCTCTAATGGTTCTTTAAACTTGGCTTTTAGAGAATAATGGTGGGTAAATCTTATGTCCTTTTATCTTTACAATCAGGTATAGTTGGGAGAAACTATTAACATCTTTATCTGGCATAATACCCCTGTTTTCATTTCTATTGATATTTTTTCTATCAAGGAATTCCAGACTTTAATAATCACAGGAATCTGCTTTTATCTTTGCAATCACAAGTATGTGACTAAAAATATTGATGTTTTTCTTTAGTTTAACAACACATGTATAGGCTTACTGTACTTAGCCAAATCCATTTTTGCACCCTTCTTTACATCGATTAACTCTTAGTCCAAATGTTGCCGATCCAATCTTGGTGCGCGGAATCAACTCATTGTAATGAACTTGTTGTAGGTGGTTGTGGCTCGTTGTAGATCATTGTAGGTGGTTGTGGCTCATTGTAGGTTGCTCGTTGTGGCTTGTTGTAAGTGGTTGTGGGTCATTGT
This sequence comes from Bythotiara depressa, assembly GCA_027564595.1. NCBI lineage: Eukaryota > Metazoa > Cnidaria > Hydrozoa > Anthoathecata > Bythotiaridae > Bythotiara > Bythotiara depressa. The sequence continues at coordinate 7,341 of JANTOQ010709783.1, read as the reverse complement.
GGATCGTTGTGGCTCGTTCCTCACTTTAGTAAGTATGATATTACACTTCAGTTATAAAAACTGCTATTAATGCATGTCCTGTTAAAACATAAGGTAAAAGTCGAAGCTATTAAAAAGTTAAACATTTGCTATATATAATATAAATATATTACAAAGCTGTTAATTCTGTTCCCTAGTAGAAAAGTAGTGAATGTGTACTCCTATACATAAAATAAAAAATCTCTGTTTGCATGTGGTAATGTGAGCTGCTAAGATTGAAATAAAACAACAACAATATAATGGACCA
>JANTOQ010709672.1:0-10050 GCA_027564595.1 Bythotiara depressa | reverse complement strand
TAATAAGCACAATGATATTTTCATTTACTATTAATATAGATTCTCCCTATCTGTCTAATAATTTTGATGAATGTCTTCATGTCTTATGTTAAATGTGGGACCACTTTTGGAAATACAGTTTACTGTAAATTGTGTCATCCTGGCTGATTTTGGTGTATTATGTATTAATATAATTTTTATATTTAATTTCTGGTTTAAAATTTTTTTATTTAGTTAGTAACTTATAGTGTATTGCTTTTTATTTATTTATATTTTACAGTGAATAAATACTTACTTGTAAGGATGGCTTTAGTGCAGTTACTATCAAAATGGCTTTTAAGGGTTCCAAAGTTAAAAGAAAAAGAGAACTGATGTTACTCCCATAATGCATTGGCAAAAATGACCTTCATTTCATTATAAATGCTTATAATTATAAATGATTGTCAGGACATGTTTTCTCTTCCACATAGCTAACCATTTTCTATGGTTCTAGATTATCTAGTGAGAAGCCAATGTTCAATGTTTACAATGTTCAGAGGATGCTTTTGCTGTTAAAGTTGTAGGTTATCTGGAAGTTGGCTGGTTAATGTGATTGATTTTTAATTTTGGTTGGTTGAAATGATACATCTTCCATAGTTTTAAACAAAATTAGAAACTTTTAAGCAATAGAATTATCATGTGTAGTGTGTTCACCAACCATATTTTTTCTTATCATCCTGCGCAACAACTTTTCAATTTAGTCTTGCCCAAATAATTATTGGGGAAATTGATCCCTTAAAAATAATACAATTAATTTTACTATTTGTTAGAACAGCTCTTGCTGGTGAATTGGAGTACAGTATTTGCGTTATGAATCTTGGTGATAAAACGTTAACTGATGATCGGTTAAACCATCTAATGAGTGTGGCACCACAACAAAGTATTATTTTATTGGAAGATATTGATGCAGCTTTCAGTCGTCGTGATCCTGAGGGCATGACTGGTGGCAATAGTTATTATCCAAACCATGTTAGTCTTTCATTTTGTTTATGTTTATGTTTTAACTGTGAGGGATTTACGTACAAACACACACATAATCACAATACTGCACTACATTCAAATTGTTTTATTGGCATCGCATCGCAAAGAAGTCCTCTGCATTGTGCCAGTGATGGGAATTGAATTTGTAAACTTCTCAATCAAGAGTCCAATTTGCTAACACTGCAACAGCTCCATAAATGCTGGGCATATTCTAGCATCAAAGAACATGGTTTTCATTTGCTTAAAAAAGGGCACTTTTGAATGCTAAAATCTAAGTAAAAATGGCATATTTTTCATTCATACCCCTCTCCCTAAGTAAACATATAATGTAACTTTTTAACATCTTGTATGCGATTATCACACTGAAATAGGTGCTAGAGTATGCACTGTTGTGTATAATTATTCAAACATTCAATATTAGTTATCATGCATTAGGTAACATAATTAGTAGCATATTTACACAAGACTCAATATGGAGTGTTTCTTATAAACAGGCTTTATTCTTAATTAAAGTGCAAAAGTTTTCTGTAAATTCATTTTTCAGTAATAATGTCATGTAAAAAGAAAATCTGAAATTTTAGAATACATTTTTTACCCACCACATAGTTTTGATCTCTATTTGAGTTTGTTTTTTCATCCTTTATATTTTCTTCTCCTTTTAACACCAAATGAAGAGCACTGCAGGTTTTTCCCATTTGTACCTATTGCTGGATCACTAATTTGATTTTAATACAATCATAGCAACATACATAGGCATTCTTTAGTAAACAATCTAAAACATGACTGTGTGCTAATGTTTACTATGTCTTATATCCACATAGGTCACCTTCAGTGGTCTGTTAAACTGTCTTGATGGAGTAGCATCTACTGAGGAGAGAATGGTATTTATGACAACAAATTATTTAGAAAGACTAGACTCTGCATTAATTCGTCCTGGCCGTATTGATATCAAAATATTAATAGACAAAGCATCACAATCACAATTACATCAAATGTATTTACGTTTCTACCCAGAGATGCAACATTCTGATGCACTCCATTTTAGTGAACTTGTAGTAGCCACAAATCAGAAATACAGCATGGCACAAATCCAAGGATATTTTATGATGCATAAACATGATGCGAAAGGTGCTTTATATAATGTGCATTTATTAAATGAAATTTAAAAATTATTTGAATAAATATTCTTTTACAACTTGTTTCTTATAAATATCACATATTCAATGGAGTTGTTTTATATTTTGTTATTATATATATGTCATATACAGTAAAATTTTGTTTGGTTTGGTTTGGCTGAGTATGTACTAGGGTATTATATATGTACATACATACAGTATTGTCTCACAATTGTTCGGTAAAAAACATTTTTTCTGCATCAACTAGACATATGCAATTTCTCATGCAATGTCAGGGGTTGACAAATCATGTAAGTCCATATGTCATTTATGCCAAGGACTAGTTTTAATGTCAACGTATACCTATTTATGAAAGTTTGTGTACATTGTGCTAACTAAAGGACGATTTCCATTAGTGCCTTTTCCCGCGCAGGTGGAGTGCACAAACTGGTTTTGCTCTTTGTCCACTGAAAAAGCCAATTGAGCATGCACAAATGTTTTCTCTGCCCATGTGGGCACAAATGCACTAATGGAAATCGGCCTTTAAGGCCACATCAATGCACTATATAAAAACTAATGGCAAAGAGGAACAAACGTAGCTACTTGACTGATTCCATACACATTTAAAATATACAGCACCTGAAAAAAAAAAAAATACTTCACTCTTTTACAAAGTGTCTATATCGTATATTTATTTTCGATGAAGAAAGAATGGATCATATGCAGCATTGTTATGTGCATTCATTTTTAGAAATATAATGTTTTTGACTAATTATTTTACTTATACCTTGTTATGCATTACAGACAAAATTTTGTTTTGTTTGTTAATCTATTCAACATAGCATGGTGAATGTCAAAACAAGCAAATTTGCATAGTTTTTTAGGAAATAAAATTGAAAGTAAGTTAAACCAGTCCTGAAAGATCTGCTCCATGCAGTGGACAAGTTTGTTACCCCCTGTCTAAACAACATAAATAAGATTTTTGTGCATTATAAAACCTGTGATATAATTACATTTTATATATAAAATATGTATATGTGTAAACTGTATAAAACGTGTTTATTATAAGAACGCAATCAGAATTTTTTTAATATGAGTTTAGATATGCATGGGGTAAAACTGCATGAATTTTGCAAGTATCTACAGTATGCATTGTGTACTCATACCACCCACCTTTCTCTTGGTAAGTGATGTAAATTTATTTGCCACATAAAAAAAATCGTAATAAATAACAAAAAAGCAGATAAAATATTATATTATTAAATATTAAAAAAGTTAGTAAAAAAAAAAATAAAATAAAAAATTATCCACATACTAGTGTGGCAAGGGATACCGAAGGGTCAATACAAGCCTGTTTCTGTGGTATTCCCAGGTAGGTGACATGGTAGATGATAGATGCGCTCAGTGAACCACTCTGTGTAAGTTTAAATACATTCTGGAAAATTTTCTTTTTATTAGTAACAAAAAAATATCAGTCTTGATGTATAAAAAATTATGTACACTTGTACACATTGTTAAATTTTGGTGTTCGTCTATGTACTTCAAGTGAAATCCATTTGGCTAATAAATGAGAGAAAGAGGAGGTGAGAAAGGTGAATTCAGACTAAGCAACTAATCTCATAATGTAGGAGTTTCATTGGCTGATTTTTAGTATAGATATTAAATATAAAAAACTTTCCCTTTTGTGTGTCACATTACACCTACCTGCTACAACATATTTTAATTGAATACAACATAACAAGCTTATTTTTGTCAGTACCAAGAAACTCAAATAAGCACCCATTCTGAGGGCTATAACCATATTCCAATAATCATCCCAGGGTACTTATTCTGTGTAGGGAGTTTTTAATCATTTATAGTATTCACTGGTTATTTATGTTTAATTTTTAAAATTCATTTGATTAGTTGTATTATACAAAGTATGTAATTAAAGTTAAGGAAACAAGTCAAACTAGCACTCACTCAGTATTGCTGGCATATGTCAGCTTTATTAGGCTGCAGTTAGTTAAAAGTTTGGTCATTGTTTGTTTTCTCCAAGAAATCTTAATGCAGAATGCAGTTATTATTAATTATTTTCTAGTGATGATGAACAGCAAAGATTTTATTTTATTACCTTGCAATACTTCAACAAATGCACATTCTTGTGTATGTAAATACATCTTATATATTAGTTTTTCTTCAAAAAGCTACCAAAAACATCTCAATCAATGAACAACTAAACTTGTAGACTATCATAGTACATGAAATAAGATTTTTCCACCCTGTAGTATTAATCAGTAACTTCTAGGGGCAGAGAGTATGAATGACATTTATTAGTTTACTATGTTGAGAAAGGAATGTTTATTCAAGTATGTTTAATGTTTAATCAGCTTTGACTTCTTCTTTTTCATCCTAGACAATCAGTATTTCAATACAATCAATTATATAGAGGCAGGTTGCATATCAATTTGTGTTTAACTTTTTATTTGTTTTTGCTGACTTGTGATAAAAATATATCTACATAATAAAATACATACAGGTTAAAGGCTGAAATACACTATCATTTTTTCCATCATTTTAAAATGAAATAAAATTATGCACACTTCTCTCTTTACTACTTTCGAAACTTAAAATATGCCCAAAGCGCCATGCAAAAAAATTTAAAACAATAGCATTTCGAAAGTACAATAGAAAAAATGATCATTTTAAAATGAAAAAGTTGAACACGTCCAACTTTAAAAAAAATGATCATTTTAAAATAAACAGGTGGAAAATCATCATTTTTTTCTGTTTTACACTATCATTTTTCCCCTATCCGTTAAAAATGATCATTTTAAAATGATAGTGTATTTCAGCCTTAAGTGTTAGTGGTCTTTATAATTCATTCTGAAAAAGAAAAAAAATATGCTGGTAAATAAACACAATAGTTTATTGGGAAATTAAAAAATATATAATAATTTTAGCCAATAATTACTTTCAATGTGTATATAATTATTTTGGAAATAATTTGCAATGTGCGTGTTCAACAATGACCAAACTTTTAACTAACCATGGCCTTACAACAGAAAATGATGTCTGTAAATCTTTGGATAGAAGCGTTTAATTTTTTTTTGTTTCTTACTACAAGATATCATTATGATATTACTCCCTATATAGGCCACTTTTCATAGTCCTTCCAATCAATATTTTTCATTGAAACTGTACTTCATAAAAAGACCAACTGTCAATAGTGGTCAGTCTCCAACTTGGCTATTCATATATTCTGGTTTGACCTATAGTAATATTTGCATTACCATCATAATCAGGCCCTATTGTAGACCAAAAGAGGATCCAAATTTCAGATGCTGCTCCTATTGAAACACTAAAAAGTGTCCTTTACCCTCAATTTGTTTGATATTTAGGTTTAGTTTAAAGAAAATGTTACCAGATGCTGCCCTCAATTCTTAGAATACCCCTTAATAATTCTATATTTTTTTGTTATGATCTGAATCTATGATGGCATTTTTGCTATTTGCATAGTTTTTTATTTTAAAAATATATAGAACAGCCCTATTTCTTAATATAAGCAACACCATTGTTAATCATCTTCTTTTTTTTTAGGCTATAAACAAATACTAAAATGGATACAGTAGACTTGCTAGAAAGTTCCAGGTTACTTCTTCAATTGGAGAAGCAGATGAAAAAATCTTTTAATGAAAATAATAAATTACAAAAGCAAGGTGGACTAGTACCTGATGCATCACCATGTTTCATGAGCCATTATGTTTTTAAAAAGCAGTTTGTTGTTAGTTACATCCGTGCTTATAATGGAATAGTTGATGAACTTCATTTTGATGAGCTGTCATCTCTAATGCATCCAAAGATCTACAAAAATGGAGTGTTTATCATAAGCAGTAAGTGGAATAAATAAGTTGTCATCATAATGACGTCTTATTGAGTGATTTTAAGTGTATGAATGTTGAATATCTAACATTTGTTAATAATTTCTTTGAAACCCCTTCACATGTTTAATGTTGGAATGACCATGATTAAGTATGTAGTTAAGGCCATTCATAATTAAATGTTGGTTCATAGTCAATTTCTAATTAAATTCCACGATACAGGATGCAGTGATTATTTGGCTATTTCTTCACACTTATAAATTAAGTTTATACGCGTTATTTTTCTTGAGGCCATACCTTCTTTCGTTATTTTATAAACAATTGTTGCTAACCTAAAACAAAACTGAACTAAAATTTTTTGATATTTAAAAGGCTTCTCCACAAAGAAAAAAATAATCAAACATCATGCGGCAAAATCCGCATCTAAATTTATTATGCGGGTGGATGACTATGAACGAACAATTAATTATGAATGGCCTAATGGAATCCTCATAATTTTTACATTATCTATAACCCATTAAAAGTTATTAGATGCTTTATTAAAATATAAAAAATATAAAGGAAATCTATTTTCAAGGGTTGAAATAAAATTTAACATCCCACTGGACAAAATGTCCGACGGTTGGTAAAGTCATCGAGGATTTTGTAAAATCCATTTGACAAAAGTGTCCTAAAAAGTTTCAAAACAGGCTACAAAAAAATGTGACATGTGACTTTTTACAGCTGCTACTATGGTTTCCCAGCTTAATAAAAAGCTACCATGAGTGACTTTTTACGGCTGTAAACTACAATTTTCTAGATTAATGAAGGTATCATGAATGACTTTTTATGGATGCTACTATGATTTTCTAAATTTTTTATGACGGAGATTCCAACATTTAAGTAATTTTAAAAACAAAATATTGAAGTTATTATTCAAAATAAAATGTCGTACAAGTGGGAAAACCTCTTGATCATCACCGATTTTTCGATGGACGTTATGTGATGTCTGACTTTGGATTTTTGTTACCCATGAATCAATGTTAAAAATTTTAAAATATCTCATGGTGTGAATTTAAAACAATGTTATAGTCAGGACATTTTGTAGCATCTAAAGGAGATTGACCTGAAATGGATCACTTTTGACCTCAAAAATTGAAAAAGTGCACATTTTTCATTTATTGAGAATTCTTAAATTTTTAACATCTTCAAAAATGGAATTGCATGTGATTATCACACCTAATTAGTTGCTAGAATATGCACTGATAGCGCCACATTTCTTTGATTTTACCATCCCCAGAGATAGAGATCTTTGACATATCTTTATTTTATATAATAAAATGATTTACATTATGTGATGATGCCACATAGAATATGATGTAATTATAATTACTACACACTTTTGATATTTACTTGTCTTTCATTCAACATCCCTCTTAATATGAAATATGTTATGAAATTTAAAATTAAAATAATTAAAGTGTGTATCTAACTTTTACTTACTGTATCTGTAGCCTTTCCAAGAGGGGAGAGATCCAGTTACACTTTGCTTCTTCACTTCTTAGATATCCTGGTTATTGCATGTAGAAGACTGTATTGTGTGTCCCAGCATGAAGCCCAGGGTGTATCCTCCCAGCAACAAAGGCAACGTGCCTTATCGCAGAGGCAATTTCAAATTGCATTGTGATAACATTTTGCACATTAAATTTGTTACTTCTCTGGCATTATTTCAAAAGTTCTGAATTGTTTATATCAGCAGAAAAGTGGGGACCTTAAGTTCGTGAACCCCAAACACGAGGACTGAGCGAGCATCTTTGAGCAAAGCTTGGCTCTCATAGTCTTATCTTCCTATTCAGCCACAGCTGTAATGTTTAAACAACAACACAAGAAGATCTTTCTTTAGTTTTATTCCCTATATACATAATATAGCACACAATATGAAACATGCGGCAAACATTAATATAATATAGCAACATGCTAGACTTTCATTATTCATTAATTAACAGAATTAAATATTTACCGAAAGTATAAAAGTATAAACATCAGACATTAACTTATCTTTAACAGGTCATTTAATTTCTTAATTATCATAGGGGCTAACTTACAAGGTGATTTTCTTTTGAAGTTTTGTATTCATTTATATGAATATATGTCACACGAGTGAGTGCATAAAATATATTTCTTTGTGAATAAACATACCCCTGTCTGTAAAGTACGAGACAGTTCAGGAATAGCACGTGCATATTTTTGTTTTAAATTATAAACACATCCCTTGAATCTAGCAATTTGAAACAATTTTGTGTTTTGAGATGAGAAGAGAATATCATTGTGAGTTTAATATCTATGGTGGTTGTACTGTACTTTTAAGCAAAAGAAAACTATAACAATATTTTTAATTTAATTAATCTACTAGCGATATAATTTTACTTTTAAAAGCACTCAGGGGGAGCCCAAAGACGTGATAAAGAAAGTGTTTTGAACTTACTTTTCAACTCATTTTCCTCTGTATCTAGTGTGCTAAAAGTGCAGTGAACTTAATTTTCAACTCATTTTCCTTTGTATCTAGCACACTAAAAACACCATGAATTTAGTTTTTAATTAATTAATCTTCATATTAGTGTTATAAACAGTAACGTGAAGGAGGTTTTCAACACCAATTTGCTTTGTTTTTTATATAGATCTTTCTCGACGTCACATTACACATGGATTATATTATTACATTCATGAAGGGAATCAATGATGGAGAGTTTTATGGAGTTCAGTAACACAAAAAGCATTAAACTGGAAAATGAGCTAGTTATGCTGTAATGTTAGTAAATTACTTACTGTGGAATGCATAAATAATTTTAGGTCTTTGAAGAAAAAGTGAGTGTTAGGCATTTTTGCAATGGCAAATAATTCCCGCCATGGACTTGATTTTTGTGAAAATACTGTGGCAATTTCGATGCCAAATGCCATCACCAATTTCAATGGCTGCCTGGGGGGGGGGGGGGGGGCTTAAAAATAGTTATTAATTTTAAATAATAATTAGTCATGCCTCCCTTTTATAAGAGATAGTTTTGTTGCTCTATTTTCAATTACTTTTAGTCATTTTAGCACCCATTTTATATTGTCATAAGGTTTAAAGTAAAGCCAGTACTGAAATAGTACGTCTACATAAATGTTTCACCTTCAAAATAATGAATAGACTTTTTTAAATGTTTTGCTGTTTCCTCAAATTAATTTATACCTCACTTGATCACCCATATACCTTAGTTTTGAAATTTAGTCACTCAACCTAATAGAAACTACTCACTGCTTGTTCCACATACCTGTTTGCAGATTTTAGTTTCCTCAAAAATTATATTCTCTGTTTTTTCTTACTGTTTATTTATTACCATATTGAAAGGAAAGTGTACAATTGTAACTTCAATACAAGATAAAAAACTAACTAATGTTTAGTTTTCATTGCATGGAAGATACAACCATTCACATAAATTTTGAAACTCTGGAGGTTGCACAACCTTTTCCAGCTACTGACCTTTTCCTTAAAGTGTTTAAAAACAAAACAAATGGCATAGCTGTGGATGTGAAACTTTGTAGGAACACAAATTCCATTGTATATTATATGAAAAACAAAAAGTTTCCCCATTTCTGTGTTCTTCTGAGCTTTATCACTAGACAAGCTTGAATAAGGGCGCAGTAGATTGGACGAAGAGTAGACTTGGTCCTTTGACAATCTGTGCAAGAAAACACAAAGGCTTAAGGGTTCAAGTTTTGAAATCCAATGCACTCAACCCAGTAGAAGCTACTGTATATTATATTCCTGTGTATAAGTTGATACCATGTATAAGTTGACCCCAAAAACAGACATCACAAAAGTTGTTTTTAAGACATAATCCCTTGTATAAGTCAACTACCTTTTTAGCAGCACAAATGTAATAACTTTATTATGCTAAAAACCTGTCTTTGTAACAAAACAAAACAAGACACCAAGTCAAGAACATTAATTTAAAGAAACAAGAACTACCGGAACCAACGTGCACAGGTAGCCATCATGTTTTAAATATAAGTTATCATAACCCAAGTTGGCTCCCTACTAAGTTTTTAAGTTATAC
>JANTOQ010709450.1:0-10052 GCA_027564595.1 Bythotiara depressa | reverse complement strand
ACTTTTTCTTTTGAGTTTGTTAAAACATGATCTAACAAAGAAGAAGAGTATTTCGTTATTCTTGTGGCTTCATTAATGAGCTGTGTTAAGCCATGTAAGGAGCAAAAAAGGTACCAATGACCTTTCATTTGTTGATAAAAGTTCTTAGAGAGAAAAGTTGAGGAAGAAGAACTTAGATATGTCTTGGGTAGATTATAAGAAAGCTTACGACATGGAGCCTAACTCATGGATAGTAGAAGGATTATGTATATGTTTGGTATATAGCAAAGGATATGAAGAGGATATTACTACAGAGCATGGAGATTGGGAGGACAGAATTGACATCTTGTGAAAATATTTAGAAAGAATTAGAGGAAGGTTGTTTCAATGCAGATGCAAAAACAGTCTGTGAATTTTGTAACATGGAAAATATTAATCATTTGCTGCTTTATATTGATGACGATATTTACATGTTAGTTATTTACCATCTAAAATAACAAACAATAAAGAAACAGGTCCCTATAGTTGAAAGCTTTATAGAAAACCTACAAGTTTCAAGTGTTTATCACAGTCTGTACAAAGTATTAATTTTGGATACATTGTAAAACATTTTTCTATTTATAAATAGTGTATCATCATTAAAATAAATTTCTTATAAATTGCTAATAATGTCACCTATGTACTGTAAATGTTTTTAAAATCAAAATTAAAATTAGATTAAAAAAAAATTCGATTAAGGAATAATCAAACATCAAAGATCAGATAGGAAATGATGGCACATGTTCCACACACCTTCAATGTCTGACAAAATGCAGAAGAAATATTAGCAAAAGGTGTGATGTAAAAATATACAAATGAACAACATGGAATAATAACTACAACAACAACTACAGAATGATGCAACACTTTTTAGGAGTACTTACTAGAAAGAGAGAATATAAACACATCCCAGAATCTTCTTTGTGTTATACATAAATTTCATTTAAATTATATATATTATATGCATATTAAAACCAACCAACCACAACCTCAAAAACCATCTAGTACCACCTACAATGAACTTGAAAAAACTTACAATGATCCAAAAATTACCTACAACAGGCCATTAACAAAAAATTGGAGTTTTCATTCTAACCAGAAGGTGCAGCATGCTAGAAGCTCCCCATCACAAGAAAGGGACATTTTGTGCATACACCAGCAATAGGTTTTCTGTATACTTATAAACAGGGAACATGGATGCTAATGACTAGGGATAAACAGGGACCATGGATGCTAGTGACTAGGGGTTGTTAGAAAGATGTTGAAACATATTGTTGCATCTATAACATCTTAAAATAATTATATTCTTGAGCTCAAAGTTCTTCCCAAGAGATCAGGTCAGGGAATGCTTTTCTAGCAATTCAAAAAACATTTGGTTCACTTACAGTCTATTATGAAAAAATATTTCTGTATACTTATATCCAGAGACTGTGGAGGCCAGTGAGTAGGAGTTATTTACAGTAGAAAGTGTGTTGAAAAACTTGATGGTTTTTTAGATTTTTGTAGGTAATTGTTGAATAGCTTTATGTTATATGCACAACAATCTTTCTAAAGCAACAATGACTTTCTTTACCCAAACAGATTTTCATTTATTGTTTTTTATCCTATTATATTGAATAAATGTAGTCTTCCAATTAAAACAGCTGTTTTCCTTTTTTTAGAGTCCATCTTTTCTTCATAAATTTGTACGTGTTTCTTTAATAGAAATTTATTGAAAAATTTGTGTATAATTTTGTTTTTTATACAAATTTATTAGAACATTTCAAATAAAAATTTATAGAAGGAGATTTATAGTGACAAATGCTTGTATATTGAAAAGAAAAATCACCAGTCCAGTGTGTGTGTGCATTCTATGATTCTTTTGATGTCAATATCTTTCTGCATTAACCTGCCCTTCACCACAGTGTTTTAAATTTATATATCATGGAATTTTAAGCAGATGAGATGTTGTTTATTTTCTTTAATTTCTATTATCTATTTACAATAATATTTACTCCAGACAAAATCTTTCTAAAAAAGAGATAAAATTTTTTATATACAAATACAAAATTATGCATCTTTCACAAGAACAGTTTTCCAGGAGGTTTGTAAGGATTATTAAAATCACAAACTAAATAAATAACCATTTTTGCATGTACATACAACAGCAAACAAAGAATATAAGGTCAACCTAATGATCCAAAAACACAGTCTGCAGAGAAAAACTTTAGCTAGTAGTATGAGAATATTGTTTTAAAGTGAAGATTTAGTTTATATAGAAAAAATATTAAAGTAAAATGGTTGAAATGGAAGCTGTAAGGTTTCCAGTGGTAGGGCTCTTAAGGAAATTAATGCTTCTAGAGATGAGCTAAGAGGGAGAATGCAAAAGGGATTAATTGTTTGGTTTATCTGTGTTTACTATTATAGTGTAACTAGCTAGTATCAACTAATATATGTACAGCGCTCGAAATAACAGCCAATCACCAATCAAAGATCGGTAGAAACTAAATGATCAGCAGAAAGTCTTTTCTAGTGATCATAATGATCAGTGGAAAGTTTTAACTCAGCCATCAGTGTTTCAACAATCACATGCTGCTTGTTGCTTATTTTTCTAATGTGCTGTCATACAACCATTTTTAATTTTGATTGACTTGTTATCAAAGTGTATATTGATTTATTAGTTTGTGGCTTTGATGAAACAAAAATAAAACTTCCGCACATGAGATAAGCATTCATATAATAATAAAAAAATACGTCTATTCACGAACAAACTTATTTAAAAAACTTCCAATATGACTGTGGGAAGTCGAGAAGTCTAAGAAAAATAAACGAAAGGACCAATGGCAGAATGTAGGCTTAATTAAAGATAAATATCTTGACTTGATGTAAACTCCAGTTTTTTTACCAAATATTGTTGACTGGCAGATTCCTGGCATGATTGGCCTAATTTAAGGTCAGACGATCAGAATGATCAGCATGGTGCAGTAAGTTATTTATGTATATACTGTATTTAAATGGTTTTCATACTATTCTACATATCATTTGTACTTATAATCAAATTACTGGTGTCCCAGTTGATCTGTTGAGTGATAAGATGGTAAAGGTACAAAGTATTCATAGCAATCATTTATATTAAAAAACAGGAGGGCATATTCTACTGCTTTGCTTGTATCATTGACTTCTGATTCTCAAGACATGTTGTTCCACCACACAGGCTGTTTCTTGTTTTACAGGAGGGGGAAATGAAATATAAATTGGCTTAAATTATTTCCCTTAAGCAATAGAAAGGTTGTTGTTGATATGGCCTCTAAAACACTAAGAGCGATTTGTGATACCTTTGGTAGAATGCCACATATTAATTTTTTAAATGACGACAAATTAGTTCAACAGGAAACAGTTCTTGGATATAAGCTCTTCTATCATTTATATGATCCAATGGGAGGTCATAGAATCTTTTCCTTACCCTCTCTTGATGTTTGAAGTTTCTTTTTGATTGGGATTTGTTTTCATAGTTTGGCTTCAATTTAATTTGATTCTATTTATGTAAAAAGTTTTTAAGCATCAAACTAAATTAGAATACATGGATATACCTGGTGTATATGATTGCTCAGGATGTAGCACATTTTTATCAGGCATTTTCAGGTTTGTTTAAACCCTCATTACTTAAGGGTGATACCTGATAATATATAGCAACCAAAGTTTGTCAGGTTGTCCAAGGTTGTTCACATGTGTGGTCTTCAGGTGACTGGTGTACTCCCAGAATGTTCCTTTCCTCCAATGTTCTTTGTTTTTTGTTGTCTTTACCCTCCAGTCCTTACTGTTAATAGAAGAATGTAGAAGATTTGTTGCATTACGGGTAATCAAGTTTTTGCAAATATATTTTTCAATGTGTCTGTCCACCACATGGATTAGTTTGTTTATAATCTCCTGATTGAGATATCATGCATTATGTTTTTTAAATTTTGACATGTATTTGTATAATATACACTACATATATATATATATACTTTATTGTAAAAAGTGACAAGCCTAATAAAAATAAATTAATCATAGCTTTCCTAATTTCCTGTTTTGAAACTTTCAGCCCATTTTCTGTGTAGCACTTCACTATTTATTTATGATCAATGGAAATAATTTCATTTCTTGTTCCATTGAAAAGTTTGTTGAAAACATGCTTTTAATGTTTATGAATAATATGTGAAAATAAATATTATCTATTTTGTTTGAGGTTCCTTTCTAATGTTTTATAAACACACAAGCTTTCATGTTTTGATCACTTTCTTTTGAAGAAACAAAAGTGGATGGTTTAAATAATACATTTGCAGAATAAATGATGGAAATCATTTACCATGCTTCCTTGATAAGCAATATAGAGAAAAAAATGTGCTTTTACTGTGTGTTTATTCTGTAAAATATTAGAAAATGCATCATGTGACTGTACATTAATAAATTGTCCTGTATCCATTCTGTAAAGTATTATACACTTTATTTAATTTCATTTATTTGTCATTATCTGACATAATAAGATTTGGAAAGTACAAATTCTCACAGCCCATTTAATCCCCTTCGTTACTATAAATATTAATTAAACATTTAATCAAAATAACTACATAATTTTTAAAACAGAAACAGAAACAAATTTAATCCAGGAAAATAAAATCAACTTACTTTTAATCTTATACAGTATAAACTGAGTAAAATTTATTTAAGGATCATAAAATCCAAGTCCAGAAGTTATCGTTGACTGTTACAAACAGAAATATAATCCAAAACGTGTTTAGGAATTTTTATGCCATCATTATAACTTGTTGACTAGCTTTGATAACAACATTTCTACATTCCATCAAGTGTAAAGAAAATAATAGAGTGACAATAATGTGGTTAGTTATGTCGATGTATAGCAGGATTACTGGCAAAAAATAATAATGCACTAGCAACAGAGGAAAATGTTTTGTCTTTACTGATGATAAGGGCGATAAGTTACAAATATTCATGGCAGTTTCCTGATTTCTGTGAAAGCTTTTATTGTTTATTATTAATTATCCAGGTTTATATACTACTAGACAGATTATATATTCACATATGCAGTACAGAAATGTGATATTTCTTAATAAAGACTTGAGCCACTGTGAAGGACATTCCATGTAATAAAAAATAATCTTGCTTGGAAATGTTAAAGGGTGAGAATGGGTGTATGTAACCAGAAGCATGAAACTTCAAAGAAACTGCAAGCATGAAACAACTAGCTTTTGCAATATGAGTGACCATGTACTATACTTTTATCAAGTGGGTTGCTCTGGATGATTGTTGTTATCAATTTTGTTAATCCTATAGAATTCTAAAGTAAAATTTAATGCACATGCAAATATTTTAACGAGCTAAATAAATTCCTGTCAATCTATATATTGTTTCACGGTTCAAGTGAGAGTATGAGAGTGTATGATAGTATCAGAAAAAGGGTAATCAAGTGAATCAAATAAAGTTAATAAAAAATTGTTATATATGAAACAGTATAACAGGTGTATCATATAATACTAAATATTTCTGTTGAAATGTTATTAGTCAGGGGGCTAACAGACCAGTAATTTGCAAACCAAAGTTAAAAAATGCTATAAATACTTCCAAGTGAGTCAATAAATTTGGTACACAAGTAGGAATTCTTGTTTTACCACATAAGTGCACATTATAAAAATTTCTCAAGGCAACCATTTTAAACTTTAATTTAATGATGACGAGGCCAAATATAGTTTGATGCCACTTTAAAAAAAGCTTTAATTTAATGGATATAATACCACTTTAGAAATTCCTGCCATAAATAAAGCTTTGTCAAATTCTCCTTATCAATGGATATAGATTATTTTTTCGTAGCAACAGCAAATTTTTCATAGCAACTGTATTCCACAAAATGGCATAACAGTGAATATAGTTTCTAAGTGATTAGACAGTACATATTATCAATTATATACTATAAATATTTGTATATATATTAATTATTATGTATTTTGGGAAAAAAGTTTTTTGTTGAATATTTTGTTTATTAAATAGTTTTATTTATAGTTGGTGTTTTTATTATAATTTACAATTAGGCATACTAATAACACAAAATTATATTTTTAATAATAATATAATAATAATAACAAAGTTAGTTAATCTTGTGTTCATCGTCATCTGATTGCATTGTAGTTGTTGTTCCTGTAATTATTGCATAGAAATGAATGTAGTGAGAACAAGATTTCTCGTAGCAAAGTTGAAGAATTATAACTACTAATTATTATTATTATATAATTAATTATTAAGCCTCCCTGTCTCTGGAGAAACAACAAACTTACTTTTTCAATGAACCAAAGAATAATAAATAATTAATAATTACCTGGTACATGTCTATGTTTTTCCTAGAATTGATGAAGATGAACAGAAGACTATAACTATGGCCATAAAATAATTTATTAATACATATCAGGGGAAAGAGCCAGGTGATTTTCATTTTCGTAAATAGCCACACTGAAATAATATTAATAGTTAATAATATAATATAGTTATCAAATTAAGTTATTTATAATACAAGTTATAAACTAATTTTTGATTGATGTTTTTTTTTCAAAACTAATAATATATATTTTATGGACATTGATATGTGAAATAATTTTAATATCAAACTATTGTTCTAATGTTTAGATGGAAGATTCCATGAATGGACAACATTGTGTTTGAAAGAAATCACGATAGTGGAAGTTAAAGGTTTTGGAGGCATATGGACCACATCCAATAATTTCCATCTCCAAATGTATCCAAAGACTCATTCAACGTGTCATTCAAAGAAATATGTGTGACCAGTTACAAAAAGCTTATGATGAACTTTGTAAGAAAAATTAATGGAGGTTGGTTCGTGAAAGTCTAATGCTATTGAAAGGTATCAGAGAAAATATCACCTGGACAAGTAATCCTCTAGCTTAAGGTTGCTTATGTTTCTATTCAAGAAAAGGTATTAATACATATATTTATTGAATGTTTGAAGGTGTGGGTGTGGCTTGTGGGAAAATAACAAAGTACAGTTCATTTCTACTATAATGTGGAAAAATGAACAGGGAAAATATAATTAAAAACTAATAAAAGAGTTAATTGAATTTTTTGAAGGTACAATGAAACATTACATTGAAAACTATTGTCTCTGTATGAAAGTGGGATGTTAGGCCTCTCATAATTAATCATTCATTCATTGCTAAATTAAAACAGTTGAGCCAGAATGTGGGATGCACACTTATTTAATTATTTTGTAGAAAATTATTTTCATGATACCAGCTCAAGAAAGCTATCATGAGTGACTTTTTACGGCAGTTACTTAGATTTTATAGTTTAAAGAAACTGTGTGAATGAGATTTTATGGCTGCTACTATGATTTTCTAGTTTTAAAAAGCTGTTACAAGTGACTTTTTACAGACGTTACTGTGATTTTCTGGCTTAGAAAAGCTATATAGTGAGTAATGTAATGGCCTATTTACTAGATTTAAAAAGATCTTTGACCTGAAAGAGAAGTTGCTTTATTTTACTGGCTTTTCTGTTCTGTTTTAGAATAAACCTGTAAGAACATCCTCTTGTATATATGTATGTTCTGTTTAAAAAAAAGTTTTTTCCCATAAGTAAACCGGATTTCAGACAGAGAGGGAAGGCTATTTTTAGTGCAATAGATAAAACTGCTAGGATGTGTATTATTACGAGATTTTGTAAGATCAAACAAATTTTCTCAGAATCCTGGATTATTTATTAGATGTTGACAAGAGAGAATATCTGATTCTCAGATTGCAATGCCAACTGTGCATTCACTCACTATTATGTTTACAATTTCTAAAATGAAAGTGATAACAGTTAATAAAAAAGAATTATTTATGAATACTTATTTTAATTTTTAATTTTACAATAATACCAAAAGGATATTTATAGTTAGTTTTAAACTAATGTTGTTTGTGAATTATAAAAAATTGCATTTTACAAAATAATCAAATAAAATGCGGTATTATTTAAAGTTTTAAACATGATGCATGCACTTTAACAATGAAAGAATGATTAATTTTGAGAGGCCTTAATTGAGCCTGCGAAATACTATCAGGCAAGGTTTGCAGAAACTCAAATTATTAGTTTTCTTGATTTTATCCAGTTTAGTAGTCTCATACAAAATCATTAAATTATCAACCTCATAAAATGCCACAGATGACGTAATTGAGGCCCAACAATCTGCAAACATCACCAATAAGTAATAAGCATGATGAGGAAAGTGAGGAAAAAGCAAACGAAGAGAGAGGAAAGAGATTATTGAGGTAATAAAAAATAGAAGGAAGCTGCTGCAAAAGATATTGTAGCAGAAGTTAACACGTAAGTGGTTTCTACATTTCCTGTTTAAAATTTCGTAGTAAGTGTGTCCATAGTGTTTAAGCTATGCTCACAGCAGAAAATAAGTGTGGAAACACTTGCTCGCATGACTTTTGAAAATGTTGGCATATAGATCGATAATTTGTTGTGTTGTTTCTCTGTAACTCTCATTCTGAGATAATTCCAATGGAAGGTGCTGTGGAAGGGAGTTTGGGTGTGTGAATGCACTGATATCTGCTTAGGAACAAACAGCCTTGACATAGGTAAACTTCAACAGTATTATTTTGTAAAGCAAAAAAATATTGCTGTTAAGTCGGACACAATAGCTTTCTAAAATATGAAAATTGTAGTAGCAGCCGTAAAACATCACACACACTGACACAAACGAACATCAAAACATGGTTTTACAGCTAATTTTTGTGATAGGAACGAAGAGTCCTTATGTAAAAACATGGGTTTTACAGCGACTATACGTGCTACGAGCGAAGACTTCTTATTGTAAAAGCTCCTTTACTGAAATTTTTTATGGCATAAACAAAGATTTGTGACGTTAACCCTATTAGGCCTGGGCTTTTTGGGACTCTGAGATCCTAGGGGGGAGGGGGGGGGGGCACATTGTGCCCCCTCATTATCTTCCAAACTATAAATGGATATATAACCAAACTTGGTACACACATACCCCTAACCTTCCTCTATCATTTGAAACAAAAATGGTGGTGTTAGTCACGTGACCTTTGCTGACGTCAGCATTTTTGCAACCAACGTGCAAAATTGTGTTTTTTGACATTTTTCATTGGTACGGCATAAAATGCGAGTAAATACACTATTTTTTCATCAATTTTATATAATTTTATATTAATCTACATAAAATTTGCGATCTAATGATATATAACATGATAAAACAATTTAATAAAAATTTTTGTACATTTTTGGTTCCAGCAGCTGTCATAAAATGGCCCAATGCTGCTGAAAATGGGCAGGTATTTTTCGAAAATATTTTTAACGATCTTCCAAGTATAGAATTGTGAGAAATGTCGCAAAGTTTCATAGCTGTCCGACCACTACAACAAAAGTTATCTCCGGGAAATGGGTAGGGGGGGGGTCACAATAGGGGCCGAATAGGGTTAATGTTTTCAACATGGCATGACTTCAAGGAACCTGTACTACCACGATACCCGAGTAATTTCACTTGATTTTAGCCATTAGGCCGAGAGGCGTTACTTTCTAGTCTTTGGTAAACATGGAAAGTAAACTCACCAAAGGTTATGTTGAGAATCAATTTCTTAAGCGTTTTCTTCAGTAAATGTTACATTGAAATTGTTTTCATAACTTTGAAATAATTAATATTATTTAGTATAGTCAGTGACAGTGATTGTCACAAATTTACAGGTATTGGCAACCGAAATGTATAAAGTGATGAATGATCTAGCACCTGAAATTATAAACGACATTTTTAAAAATAAGTAATTGCCCTTATAATCTAACAGGCTTGAGATTTGAAACAAATAATGTAAAAACAAACCATTATGGGACTGAATCTGTAACTTTCTTCGGGCCAAAAATATGGGAATTATACCTACAGAAATATTTAAGCAAAATAGCACTTGTCGTCTTTTTATGTAAAACATACCTACAAAATGTCGGCTTCATTTAAGTTATATGATTGTTTATTAAAAGTTGTTTTTAAATGT
>JANTOQ010709339.1:0-10053 GCA_027564595.1 Bythotiara depressa | reverse complement strand
TATATATATTAAAAATCTAAAACATAATATGATAAGAACAGAGATGATCTGGTCTGGAAGTTATTTTAGGTACCCCACAGCCTACCTCACATGGGGCCCCATGTGAGGTACCCAGCATTTTAAACCAAGCCGGTTTGACATAGGCTGAATATAATAGTATATACAACATATCCATTTATGTTTATCATTAATACTTAGAATGAAAACATTATAATCGGCAGTCATGGTAAAGATATGTGACAGCTGCAACAGGGAGGTAAGGATGTTTTTGTATGTAATAATTTAAAGTGGATTATTTTTGTATATATAACTTATTTGTTTTGTATTACTAATCAACATCCTTACAATTGTAGTTAGTCAGGGAATTATTTTCACATCTATAAGCTCTTCTTGTATTATAAGTGTGGCAGTTATTTGCCAAATTAAATTTTGTGCACATGCAGTCTGGAACAAGTTGAATCCAGTGCTTTTTTAAAAAGAAGAATTGAATCTTTTTTTCCAATCAGTTCATGAATTGTAAAATTACTTTCCCCACCAAGAAAGCTTCCGGCCCTGCATTTTTTTACTCAATCTAAAAGGAGCTGCATAAGCCCATGCGGGTGAGCAGCAATGAAAATGTGGCATGGCAAGTGCATTAATCAGTAGATCCTTTGTGAACTTTGTCAAACAAGGAGCAATGGACTTTCTTTTGGATAGTTTTAAAGTTTTTGTTTGATGTTTTTGATTTGGTAGTACCATTGCAGATTCTCATCAAAAATAACTCCTATAGATATTTTGCTTTATCCTTTTTACACTCAAGAGGAATACCCATGTACCTGACAATTTTATTGTCAAGATCTTTTAGTTTATTTTTGTCACCAAAGAAAATACACTCAATCATTTTGGTGTTGATGGTCATTTTGTTTTGTTTAAGCCATCTGCCATCCTGTGAGAATCCAATACTAGACGTGGGTATATTTTAGCATTAAAAGTTCTAATTTGCCTAAGGGCACTTTTAACCTTAAAACCATAAAAAGGCACATGTTTCATTCAGACCCCCTATATGTATGTAACTGTTGAACTTATTTTAGTGTCATCAAAAAAGGGTATTGTGTGTTCTTATCACACCGAAAATGGTGCTAAATAAATATGCCCATAGATACTAAGATAATGTTAAGAACATTTTAATCCTGCAGTATACATGTTCCATGCCAACAAGAAAATATTTTATTTTATTACAGGTTGCACTTACCAATTTATTACTGCAAGTTTTGTAGATAATTGACTTGATCACTTTTCTTATGTATGTTTTGTTAACTGGTTGTTTTATATGTAACAAAAATAAATTTATCTTAATTCGAAACAAATTTTAACAAATTATCATTTATAAGAAACACTTAATTAAAACTTTAGTACTGTAGAACTTATCAAAATGTCTGTATTCAAAATAAAAACTTTATATGTACGGTATGTAAAGTATAAACGTTGTTTTTCTTATTTAGAAAAACATATTTTCATTGATATAAATTAGTCTTTATTGATCAATAAAAGCAAACAAAAGGAAATTGATGATATTATCTGTCTTCAAATTGTTTCATGCACAAACAAAACAAAGAACACACAACACATTACATAATTTATTGGCAAGACTGAAAGCCATGCTTCCATTATTGCTCTTGAAAACACTTTACACAAGGTATCTCTGAAATGGTATAAAGTTTAGGTTATAAGGGAAATGAAGCAAATGTTTTTATATGCCCTAAACGAAACCCGGAACAGGTGCAACCTTTACTGCAAAGAAGATGTCAATATAATATAGATGTCAATAATGATGGTAGCACATTTATTAGCTAATAAAATGTTCTCACACATGCTCTACAGTCCTGGTCATAAGATTTTAGCCTGGTGCGCCGTGTTTCACGCATCTAAATTACGTTAGGTGCGCGGTAGGCTGAAATGATAAGAACCGTGGGTAGTTAGATGAAATGGATTAATTGAGACATACTTTTAAAGCGAGGCACAACAACGAACAAGCATCGATAAACATGGCCGCGAAGCAAAGTGCGAAGAAAACTGATTGCTTAAGTTGGGATTTATATGTGTTATAGCAATAGAAAGGAATGTAAGGAATTAGTTACAAAGCACCTGATTGATTTAGGCGCGTTGTACACCACGCATGCAAATATAAGAAGGCGCGTGCGGAGGTGCGGGCGCGCTATCGCGCACTATACGTGACCAGGACTGCTCTATACATATAAAAAACTGCATATATATACATTAGTGTGTCACGCTTTTGACTCTAAACACAATATCAATTAAAAATGGCATTGTAATAAAAGTAAAACATATGCTTTAAACCTTTTAATACTCATGTATGTGCCTTCTTTTCATTGAACATTTTTTACCAAAAACCATTTAATGTTATGAACGAACATATGTGTCTTTTCACAGCTTTTCCCAACTTTCCTTCCTTTATATTTCTTATCATCAACCCCCTGGGAAATGAAAAAGAGCAAAGGAATTAGTAGTGATTTGATTATTTCCAGGGTGAACAGGTGTTAAAACGGACTGTATACTAAAAATCAAGTTAAACTTTTATTCATCCCTTCCCTTAAGCTTTTTATGCAATGCTCTTAATATATATATACTACCAGTAATACTGTAATTGTTTTACATATATTTGTACTCTTCATTGCAAAACGCTATTGTTTTACATATATTTGTATTCTTCATTGCAGAACCCTATTGTTTTACATATATTTGTACTCTTCATTGCAGAACCCTATTGCAAGAAAAGTGTGTTGTTGTGGTTATGTCTTTATACAGAAAAAGAGCAGAGGATTTCAAGAAAGTTAGTATTCTTTATTTATTATTGTTTGTTCTGTTTATTATAAATTTGTGTATTTATTTATTTATGAATGTTTACTCTGGATAGCCTCTTAAGTACTTAAAATACTGTTATAAATGAGTTCCCTTTGATTGAATTCTGATTGTAATTAAAGCTCCCATTTGAGCTACGGAAATTTCTAATTGTCTCTGTAAGTCAAGCAGGAACTTCCTCTAAACGAAACAACTCCATTGTGAAACTGTCCACAGGTGGGATCGAGCCACCGCCATTGGACAGTTTAGGATCTAAGTAGTTTGATTACAGGCTCTAAGTAGCTTGATTACAGGCTCTAATTAGCTTGATTACAGATGCATGCCACTACATCCACCTTATAAAAAAAGTAACTGCTTTTTTTTCTTCTTTTTTTTTGTAACAAGATTAAGTAATTGCATGATAACTGTATGAGGAAGGCAACCATTCTAATCTGTTTTATTTTTCAAACTGAAACTGCAACATACCTTTTTTTTTCTCATTACAAACATTGTATTTCATTTTAGCCCCTGTAGTTCTTACTAATGTTAGACTGAGACCAGCCGGTCGTCCAGTGCGATTAAAGAAACCAAGAGACCACGGAAGTGATTTTATTTATGAAATTTGTAAAACAAAAGTAACACCAAGTGCATATGTTGAGGAACCGGACATATATCTCGATTCTGATAACAGTAGCCATTCATCAACCGATGTAGAATATGCAATATTAAACGATGAAACAGAGAAATATAATTATGATGATGATGATGATGATGACGTCGATGACAATAACGATGATGATGACGATGATGATGATGATGATGATGATGATGATGATGATGATGATGATGATGATGATGATGATGATACAGTTGAAGTGAAAACTGATTTAGAGAAAATTGCAGAGAAAATTGTGAACAGGACTTCAAGAAACAAGAATATTGTAGTTGAAAAATTATATCCAAAACGAAAACATAGTAGGTCATTGCAGTATGACCATTTTTTTACACATCCTGATACATATCCGAGAGTAAGCACAACAGTAAATGCAGCGAATGTTAAACAAACTGAAATGGAAGAAAATTCTCATCTTTGCGTGAATACTGATTTGGCATTAAGAGACAAATTTGAACCTTCAGTGGAAAATATGGAACGTGACATCCTTCTACCTAAGGATAAGGAGAATCTTCTCACGGAGGATATAAATGCAGCAATTGATGTTGTTACTGTGAATTCCGGTAAAGATACAAACTTTCCTTCTGTAGCAAGGATCAAAGAAGAAGAAAAAAATGAGTATTCCGATGATGGAGAGGTTTGCACAGATGATAATACCACATTACAAAGAATAAAGATTCCAATCAGTATTAAAAAGCATTTGAAAAGGAGTTTAAAAGAAAGTACTGATGTTGATGGTGCTAACATACTAATTGAGAAAGTTGAGAAAATACCGTTAAAGAAAATTGTAGTTGAACACAAACGTCCTAGAGGGAGACCCAAAGGATCATCTAAAGGGCAGTCAAAGAAATATACATTGAAGGTAATAAAAGGAGATGCTTGGGATGATACTAAAGTAAGGAATGAAGTTGGACATCCTATTGGAGTAAAAAACGATTCTGGAGTAATAGTGGTATGTATTACATATCTTTCCGTCTGTAATTTTGGTTGGCAAAAATCACTTTCTTCCAAGCCATTTTATTGATATTGATATGTGCAAACTCTTTCTGAAACTTTGTGACATTTTACACAAACCTATACGTTATGGAATTTCTCACTCCCATAATCTTATTTTTTCTGATTTTAAGTATTAATATATGTTGTAATTATAATTTTTCGTTCTGTTTAAAGTTTCCACAAGATATAAAGCACTTTAATTTTATTTTTAGTTAACTTTGGATAGTTCCAACTGTGAAATTCCATATCCTACTGTAGATAAGATTTTCCTGTCTTGTAGAATAATAACTTCATTCAATCATACGTTCTGATTAGATTTTCAGAGCAACTCTCGAGCTAGGGTTAAAAGGTGCCTTATTCGTTATAAGTGTTTAGGTGCCTTAATCGTTTTAAGTTATTTTTTTAAGGCATTTGTTTCCCATCAGAGGAGCAAAAAGGAGTTTTGATTTGTATATATATATATAGTCTTAATAGTTGTTTGTTACCAAATTAATTTTATATCAATATTTATATCATCAAAATGAAAATGCCTGGCTATTTTTGGAACCAGTTTCATGATTTAGTATAAATTATTTTTCATTTCAATTTCAAATTAAGACTGTCATGGTATATACATATATACATGCTTAATTATGACTAATATTATTTTGTGTGTTAGTAATATTTTCGTCCTTGTGTAAAATTTTAAAAGGTACCTTCTAAAAATATTTTATAAGACCTTTAAAAAAAAGGAATTGCATACATTAATATGGTTATTTAACCATTGTAATTATAACATAAATTATTTTGGTCCTAGATAAAAAGAGGGCGGGGACGTCCAAAAGGTTCTAAAGACACAAAACCACGGAAAATGAAGTCCCAACCTCACCATGTAAGTTTTAGTAGCAGGACATGCATATTTCTGTTAAAGGTATACGTATATGATGGCGATAGGTCAGTGTAATTTTAAAGTATCTCTACTATATCATGGGTAACTTATTGTCACAGATGCTGTTGGCTAAAATGAATCATTAAAAAAAATCTTACTTATATATATTAGAAACAATAAGAAATTTGTTGCCATTTGTTTTTCTCTGATGATGTAATGTTTCATGTATCCCCCATTTTCAATGCTCAACCCAAGCTTTAACGCAGATTTCATTAGGACATACATCATTGTACGTTATACTACATCTACCCATGCGTATTAGGTCCTTGGCATGTTAATAAACGTAAAAGGACAAATCAAGAAATTAACTTGACAAGTAAAGAAATAGAACCCATTGAGAGAGTGGAATGCTATAAAACAAGCATCTGTAGAAAAATCGAAAATTTCCTTAACCTTTTAATACATAAGCATACCTCCTGGTTATATTAAACTTCCCATTGAAAACCTTTATAATTTTATGAGTAACCAGGGGTCATAAGCATACCTCCTGGTTATATTAAACTTCCCATTGAAAACCTTTTATAATTTTATGAGGAACCAAGTGGTTTTATCAGCTTTTACCAAATTTATTTTACATATTCCCAATAATTAACCCCCTGGAAAAAACAAATTAGCAAAGAAATGACCAATGGTCTCATTATTTTTCCAGGGGCACTTTGCATTGCAGGGTTAATCCCCTACGTTTTTCCTTATTTTTCAGTATTATGGTTTCGGAAATTCTCCTAAAAAATTACTTTCTTGCAAATGTATTACTTGTTGCAGGTTATTACATCACCTACACTAGACAGAGCGACGAATAAAGCAATTCGAAGAGCTGGACGTTGTTTCTTATCACCTCCGTCATTGATGGCATCTGCAAAAAAAGAGAGAATTAAAAACCAAATCCTTGAAACCGTTGAAAGAGAAAGATTGGACCAGAAATTGAATAAGAGCAACGCATTTATTGTTTCCCCCGAGAAAAAGGAGATCTTTACACTTATTCTTGGTGAAATTAACAGACGAATAACCTCTCAGACATTTCACTAAAAGAAACACAAGTAGTGAAAGGATTGTGTCAACGTCATTTCACCATCAAAACATTAAAATGTGATCGAAGTTTGTTGAAAATGTTTGTGTCGAATTTTGTTGGTCTGTAGTAAAATTAAATTAATTAAATATCGGATCTCATAAGTTTACTATTATGATATTATAATAAATATTATTTCATTTAGAAGGTACTATCATTTTCCATAGAAGCGATAGTTTAAGTTTTGTGTAAGAATAATACGATTGCCATAGATGTTCTCATTGATCTAAGTTGAATAATCATTTACCAGTTATCGTTGGTCTGCGGTGGACGTTCTCAGTTCCGTACAAGTTCCTAAACTCCAGCGGAACCTGGTTATGTTGTTATGTTGAATCGGTTAGTTTTTACGTGATTATTTATTAATATCACTATTTGTTGCGAATTACGCTCTTCTACGAAGTGCTTTCTTTGTGATGTAGATTGCATATTATTAGACTTAGGCGCAGTTATAAAGGCTTCTTGTTGTATTAAATATGTTCTAGCGTGCTTTAGTGTCTCAGAGCTAAAGGAAAATATACTTTTTCTTCTAGACATTGCAATATTTTTTAATTCTAAGCGAATCTTAATTTTATGTGAAGCAAATAAACAAATTTTGCCCTCCACACCTACAGTACTGAAACTAATCCGAGATATAGCATTAATAACGACTGTTACTAGTTAGTTGTGAATATAATATTACTTTTATTTTTTATTTAGTGTATATAGAATTATATGTTGTAAAATGGATTTTAATGACTATTTGCACTGCACTGCACAATCAATCACCTTCCCAAGAATAATCGCATCCAGCATAAAAGCTACATTAATTTGCAAATTTGTCTCTGGACATCAGGAAAATATTGATAAAGCATGTTTTTAATTTGAGGAAATTTGTTTCTGTAACTATTGTATAATAATTCTAACAACATCGATTTTCCTTTTAACCCTTTAATGCATAAACGTACCTCCTGGTTAAATTAAACTTCCCATTGGAAACTTTTATAGTTTTATGAGGAACCAGGGTGTCTTATCAGTTTTTACCAAATTTATTTTACATTATACTTCCAATAATTATAACCTCCTGGAAAAAGAAAAATAGAAAATAAATAATTTAATGTAAATAACTATAAACACGTTTTAACTGTTTGCTTTTGGTATTGTTTTTGTCAAGAAAGTATTTTACTAAATTTAAGCTGAAAAATTCCTTTAATCAAATAAAGCTCTCAAAGCTGGCATAAAGTCACAAAACCCTGGGTATGTCGGCTAATATTAAGGATGTTATTGTCTCTAATTTATTTTTACTTAGCCGTGAACTGCTATGTCACAATTGAATTATTGGGTATCTTATCGTAAGGCATGGTCAAATAAAGTCATATGTACCTTAAGTCATTATTTTCATCACTGTTATGTATAATATGTATATTAACGACTTGCTGAAAGAAGGAAATATTAACCCTTTAACACATAAGCATACCTCCCTGTTACATTATAAACTTCCCGTTGGAAACTTTTATAATTTTATGTCGAACCGAGTGGTCTTATCAGTTTTTGCTAAATTTATTTTACCTTATTTCGAATAAGAAACCCCCTGGAAACAGAAAAGTAACAAAGAAATGACCAACAATTGAATTGCTTTCCGGGGATACTATGCATTATAAAGGGTTTAATTCAGTTTCCAGTGGGCACATGGTCAAACAGTGTCGAGTAAACGTTACAGACGTCGATATAACGTTGTTTCAACGTTGTCTGACCATGATGTGCTGGGTTAATTATTATTGGGTTAATTATTACTGGGTTAATTATTACCAATTATTTTGTTCCAGATGATTACATCCACCATATTATTGTACGAGATAAGTTGATTATATCTTATGCTAATGACCAAACGTTTTGCATTAGATGAACTAAGTTGCAGTTAAATGTTCATTGGTTATAGCCAATATACCATGTAGAGTTGTTAAAAAATCTGGTAACATGGTTGTATTGTTATAGTGAATTTGATGATAAACTATGCTGAATATGTCAATGATCTTCGTGTTTACTTTAGCATGAAGTGGAGATGTGTATCAGCGTCAACCTTATGTTATATATATACACCGTGAAATGTTTGTAATTAACTTTCGCGGATGGATCTTTTTGAAATATTAACCGGAAATAAACTTGGCCGGTTGGTCCATTGTTTAGTGTTTTTTTCGCACAATTAATTTTAAGGAATTTGGAAGAAAAAACACGAATCCATTAATGTTTCTTCATTTAATGTAGTTGAATATTTATTATTAATGTTTCTTGATGATATATTGGCCACATTGTCTACAAATTCTATACTCAAATTTGACTGGAAGTATGTTTTCTTCCTAATGTTTCAGCAACATTATCACCAAGTTATAAGATTAAAAATTTGCATTTAAAAGCTAGAAATGTGGTATAATGTCATCATTAGTTTTTTAAGTAAAGTTTTTAAAAATTGAAAAAACAATAGTTTTTGACGAGGAATTCAAATCTTACGTCCGTGTTATTTAACCCTTTAATGCATAAACATACCTCCTGGTTATATTAAATTTACCATTGGAAACCTTCATAATTTTACGAGGAACCGGAGGATCTTATCAGCTTTTACCAAATTTATTTTACATTATATTTCCAATAATTAACCTCCTTCAAAATATATATTCTACTTTGGCAATCTGTATTCTTCATTGGTGGTTATTCATGGTGATGTTTAATTGATGTCAGTTGACACTGATGATGTAATTAATTGTTGTAGCTTATTTAATGTAATTAATACTTAACCCAGTGGGCACATCATGGTCACACAACGTTACAACAACGTTGTTTGCCAACGATGTGCCCACTGGGACTGTAAATAACTAAATGAGATGGTTTTGTAAATTTCATTTGCAAATTCTGTACGCAGTATATTAGTTACGTAGTTTGATATCTTATTTGGATATAGGAATAAAATGTTGAAAATGCTATAAAATTCTACTGACTATTCAAACAAGAAGTCGCTTGCTGCTGTCATGTTTCCTTTTGTTTTATTGACTACACAGGCCTGTAATTAACCAGTCAGCTTTGTGTCATTAAAAATATGAGAAATTAAAATATAGAAATGCTTGAAGCATTAAATCATTTTTCCATCCGTCCCAGTTACGAGTTAACCTTTATAGTAGCTAAGTTGAAGTCTATCTATTTGACATAAAGAAAAATGTTATTTTTGAAAAGAAAAAAAACAAGATGCTAAAATCCCTCTTTTTCACCACAGAGATTCCAGCACAGTTTTTAGATATTTTATCACATGCTTTATATACTTTCTTTCAAATTCCTTACGAAGGAGAGTGTTAAACCTCTAATAATTTAAAAAATGCGGACGTCAGCAAAATTGATTGGTGGGGGAAGGGGGGCTCAGTACTTCGTGTCTCGTTCTATTATTCTGTAAAGCCCTTCATATAGTACGTACATACAAATACGAACGGGTTAGGGTTAGGGCTACCAATATGCAGCACGCTACGTATTATATGCAATAGGAAATAAATCAATGACTAACGGGGGTGGGGGGGGGGGGGGGGGGGGGGG
>JANTOQ010709228.1:0-10053 GCA_027564595.1 Bythotiara depressa | reverse complement strand
ATTGACCGGAGGAGGATTTGAACTCCGTACCTCTGGGTTGCAAACCGAAGATGCTACCACTTGGCCAATGCTCCACGTAGCTCCTTGTTTGTTAAGATTTACTTTTACTATCTTCGAAGATTTATTAAGGTGTTGGGTACTGTAAAAATATTTAAAATATACTTAAATGCCGAAGGGTTTAACCATAAAAAACATATGAAACCGAGAGGACTGTATTATATTACAACCGATTCTGTGAGTACACGTCCAATAATAATTCGATAATGATTTTAATAACAACTAAATAACAACTGCTTCAACATCTAACTGCAAATTATATTATACAATAATAAACACTTATTGGACAAGGCCGTGTCCAATATGGGAAATATTGGGCTTCGGGAAAAAATGTTGGACGAGGCCTCAGCCGATTCCAATAATTTTTCCCGAATCCTAATATTTCCCATATTGGACAACGGCCGCGTCCAAATAAGTGTTTTATTATATCCTCTATAGACCCATGTATTAATGAATAAAACATAATGTAATCAGACCTTTAAGAATTCGTTGTCGTTCCTTCGAACGTGTATGCTTTTGTGTCGATTCAAAAATAATGAAAAACAGTCGCTGCACAAACGGAGTAGGAAAGAACCATTTTAAATATGATTCATATAATATTTTACTTCTTTAAACAAAACGTTATTACAACTTGAAGAATAGTAGTAATTGTTTACTTGGAAACATGACCGTTAAAAGTTTATATAGCCACAGATTTTTTATTTTTATTTTCTTCTATTTTTCTATGTTTTGACTACGTATGACGTCAAAGAGATTCGAACGCAATATTACCCTGTGACGTTTTTAAACATTCAAAAAAACATTCGAAAGTAGCGTCGCAAACCAAATATCAGAAATATTTGGCTTCTGTGTTGTTCTGCACGTTGAATATCAGGAATATTGTGTTTCTGATTAACCATTCAGGTTCGTGGATTAATACTCAGGGTATAATAAATATATATATATATGACTTTACCGAACAGTCCCGCCAGCGACTTAAATATTTGCACCGTATCGTCACTAACAATGTTTGTTTCTGATTCTTCGCATTTTTCTCGACTGCACAGGATACAGTTTATTAATTGCACGCTTCAATATTATTAACTTCTGATTCGCAACAACATTAACTCGTAGTATAAAATATAGCTTCTCGCAACTCTCCATACTTTATCGACCGAGATATGTGCATATCTTAACGTCAAAGATAAGTGGAGAGTTACAAGTTCCGGTAACTCTCCAAATTTTATTATTGAAAATAAGTGGAGAGTTCGGAAAAATGGGCGTACTATGAGAGAGTGGGCGTGGTTTCACGTAACTCTCCATTTCTGATCAAACCCGCTAACAAAATAAACAGCAAATGTACTTGAAAATGTGAAGTTTGTTGCAATTGTACTTGAAATTGTGGACTTTGTTGCAAAGTGTCCTTGAAATTGCTCATGAACTATTTTCTTCTGTGAGTGATAGTTGAAATATTATGTCAAGGATTGTATACTCATTATTTTTACATTTATCACCACCTCAACCTCGTACCCAGGGCCTCTTTCTCTTTTTGATATCAAAAAGAGAAAGAGGCCCTAGGTACGAGATTGTCACCACCTATGATGTTGCAATTCATTTATGTTTATGACTTGCATTGCAGCAACTGGGCGTAGATGTGTGGTGTGTACGTTCAATTAAAAATATTTATCTGTTGACCAAACAGGATGGTTTTAAGTTGCCGCACTGAAATGTGTCCTTGATAATTTAAAAACTGTCCGTGAATGTTCTTGAATCTGCTTTCTGAAAATCAGTGGCAACCCTGTTTAATGGTGCAGGTATTTGTAACTGGTATAGAAAATATACACCTAAATTATGTGTTTGACTTTTAAAGAAGCTATCTTCTAGTTAAAAATATTTTAATATTGTACAGTTTTACATGAAACACTATTTCGATAGCATTGACGAGGAAATGATACAAAGTGTTGCATGTCTTACCAAAGGAGCCATGGACAGTAACAATTTGATGCAGAGCAATACAAACACATTCTTTTTAGCACTAAATACAAGAAAGAAACTAAAGTTACAAATTGCTATTCTAGCAAAACGATTAACCGCTCAAATAATTGACCCCAAAAGCATCGAAGCACTCTTGTTGTTTAATACACCTAAACAAGAATTCTGAGTAAGACCTATATTTGTTGGGGAAGTGCTGAAAGGATAATTGGAAAGACTATAACAGGGGGTGATAGAAAATGATAATCAGAAAGCCGCCAGGGCGGTTGCAAGCAGCGATTGGTCTAAAATGCGCATCTGTAGCCGCAAGAAATGTGATGAGAAATTTTTGAACATTAAACATTTGAAGCAGTTTTACTAGTTGATGTTAACAACTCTTTAAACGGTCAAGCTGTGTTACACAATATACAAATTTGCAGATTTTATGAAAAATACACACAGAGAACAACAACTTTCGAAAAGAATACGCGATGCAAACAGTAATGGAGTGGTGTGATGAAATAAAAACTTTACTCAATATACAAACACACAACCTCAAGCCGCCTTGGCGACTTTTTATGACGGTGAGCAGCACAGATTTAGTTACTTCTTAAGAAGAATACCAAGAATAGAAAAATTCGTATAGGAACTTGATGAGCTAATCTTATTCTATCATTCATTGGTGATTCTGTGACAACCCGGAAAGAGAACAAGAAGCACCGGGAAACCCACCCTGTCGCCGAGCCCACCCTGTGCGTAACAGGACAAATTCAGAAAGCTTATGAAATTTGCATTCGTAGAGTTGTGATATACTTTTAAAAGTCAAATAACCTGAGTTGTCTTTGTGGCGTCATATAAAGCAGTTGCTCAGTGAAATAAGGATAATTTCCCAGGTCTTTAGTAAAAGACATTGACGCGCTCGATCGTACGCTGCTTTACGCCAACACCTACCCTATCCTGATGCATTGTGCGAATGAAGGCAAATGTAACAAAACAGGAATGAGGCAACAATTAAGACTTGAGTCAGTTTCTTATTGGAAGATAATCAGAAGATTCGGTTAATTGAAACTTACAGAGAAAATTCTCAGCGCACGCACCCAGCCTTATTCTGGGCTTGTTTGGGGTCATAATTAGGATTTTTGGAATAATGTTTTTTTATTGTCGTTTCAAAAAATCATTTTTCACTGTAATTTGTTATTAAAACAAGTGTTTTAGGGGGTCAGTAACAGTTCCATGAAGGGTATCACACATGCCACATGCTAATTGTCGCCGGATATTTGCCAAGTATGTACAAAGTTTATTTAATACAAAACGTTTATGTTATATGAAAATATATTAGCATAAAACATAAGTTTATTTACAAGAAAACTTTATTTACAATAATATTTACAATGAAACTCAGTAGCAAACGTGCTCGCACAGATCTCGTGTCGGAGTCTTGTCACGCTGTTTACGATTCATTTCAAATTCAACTCAGGAGGAAATTAAAGTTACTATATACGCTACGATTTATTGGCATTTCCAAGACAGCAAGATCTAAATAAAGAGCTTACTTATTTAACTAGCCCACATCAAAACATCTGTATGTATTTTACTGCAGTTGCCATCCAATAATTCTTATAAAATTTATCAGTTTCATTAAGCCGTAAAGGCCGGTTTCCATTACTGCGTTTTATCCCGCGCGGGCGGAGCGAACGTTGTTGCGCATGCTCAATTTGCTTTTTCGCGCTGGTCCGCTGTGGAAGTTGAGAATTTTCAACTTTCTCTGCTCGTGCGCTCCGCCCGCGCGGGAAATAATGCAGTGGAAATCGGCCTTAACACATACAGTAACAAAGCAATATTAAATTCTAAAAAGCGTTTCGCGGTAGTACAAATGTTTCTAAATACTCTGCAAAGTTTATGAATAATGTTATTCCAACGGTTTACTACAAAAATGAAGCTAGCTAACTACTATCATGGACGTATATAATAAACAAAACAAACTTTTATATGCACCTTTTTTTTTTTGCACAACCGTAACATGTAAAACATTTAAAAAATAGACATATGCACTGTCAAGGTAGGCAATACTTTTAAAAGTTTTATTCTAATACAGTCTGGGCAAAGAAACATAAAGTTTATGCGAAAAGACAGGCGGCTGCGAGTTTACTAAACTGTCAACATTTCGGGATAAACTTTCAAGGTACCGTGGTGGTATTTATGTTTCAAAACAGACGTTAAAGGTTGGTACTATTTGATAAGGAAGCTACTGTAGTACATTACAAAACTACTGGGCTAAAAAAAACTTATTTAGCAGAACAAATTGTCTAAAAATGGGTGGTTATGTTATCCCTTCAAAAAGATTGTAGTTTTGGTAGTTAGCTAGCTCCATCTTGTACAAATTAACTAGGCAGCTTGGGAGTCATTCAGTTGTCTACTACAGTGGGTCTCAATACATCTAGATAAGGAAAATATAGCTAGCTAGCTAGCGACGAAATGATAGTGTGGCTAGGGTACCTCTTAAAGTAGGTGAATTTTTTGCTTGAAACGGCTTTATTTTCACAGGACTTCGACCATGTGTTGATAAAAATTAACTTTACTTCAACAGCACTGTACTCTTTTTAGATAAAGGGTCGGTTTTACCGCTACCGGCAGTTTTCGGCTAATTTCTCAAATTATTTTAGCTGACTAACTAAAATGACAGTAATTATCTTCTACAACTAGTCTTGGTGAATAAATATAAATGACGGGAGCTCTATAACTAAGCTTACAATTTTTCACAAAATTTGTGTTGGCTAGCTTGCTAGGCAAGTGGGTATACCTTCTTGCTAGATAAATGGGTATACCTTCACTAGAGCTATTAGCTAGCCTTGCTATTATACTAACATAGGTATTTTAGATAGCTTCTGATACATTTAGTAAGTTTTTAGCTATTGAGTAGCTAAACCAATGATATAGCTAGGCGCAGCAAGATCCGTTTGGAGTCAGTTAAAACGTGTAGCTACTTGTTGTAACTGTATCACGTATTATGTATCACGTATTATATTG
The DNA here is from genome assembly GCA_027564595.1 of Bythotiara depressa. Taxonomy (NCBI): domain Eukaryota; kingdom Metazoa; phylum Cnidaria; class Hydrozoa; order Anthoathecata; family Bythotiaridae; genus Bythotiara; species Bythotiara depressa. The sequence goes on along the minus strand of JANTOQ010709228.1, from coordinate 5,019 downwards.
TACATTTACTCATATTTTATTTTACTCATATTGTACAAAATACGTGACTGCTTGTCAAAAAAGTGGGCAGGAGGGCAGGCACAATCATGTAAGGAATATTGAGACAGAGATTTTATAACGTGGAGACTGGTGTCGCTAGACCGGATCTAAGGGTTCGGGACTTTTAGCGAAATGTTAAAAACGCCAACTTCGATGTTCGAATACTAAATACAAATACGCAATCGCAAAAGCATGTCAGCAATAAAAGCATTTAGACTTAAACACGAAAAAGAAAAGAAAAGGCAATATAGCTAATCATCGCATAAGAAACATTGAACATGGCACCTTCACCCTATTGGTTCCTTCAATAAATGGGGTTGCAGGACATGAATGTTTGACTTATCATGTGCATCTAGCAGAAAATATAGCACGAAAGAACGATACGACAAAGTTATATGTTAGATCTCCCTCATCGTGTTACGAGCCTGTATAATGTTCATTAGAGGTAGACGTATGAAGCAACGTTAGTGATAGGAGAGTATCTACGAATTATTTTCGATTATATTAACAGTCTTAATTTTGTAAATAATTAAAATAATAATTTTGTAAATAATTAAAATATCAAATGTGATATTTTTATTTTACGTTTTTTTTTTTTTAATATATTTTTGCACACAGTGATGTCATCAAAAGGACAGGTAGCATGAAGTGTTATGTTTGAGTTTACAGTTAAATAAAAAATTATGAGATTTTGGTCCCATTTTTAAAATATATGTAAAGCCTAGAGCAAACGGTTCCAATATGTTGGATCCAACATCATCCAACATGTTGGATCCAACATGTTGGAACCGTTTGTTCGCATTTCATCCAACATCATCCAACATCACCCAACATTTCCATTGTTTTTTAATGCTTGACGTCACATTGTCATGCCAACTAGATACAACATGTTCGAATTCTATAAAAATACTTATTTTTAAAATGGCAACGAAAGAAACAGCATCTAAATGCTTTATAGCACTGATTTTATGTGATATCCTGGACGACAAGGAAACGAAGAGAACAAGGGGAAGAACAAGGCGTTCTGGGATGGTGATGGTGACGGGGAGTCGCTAGGGTAATCTTCATGATCGTCTTCTTCGTTTAAAATACTTTAAAATACTTTTATTTTCAATAAAAGCTCAAAGCTTGCACACTGAAATCCTCAAATAAAAACTATAATAAATGAAGAAATTCGACGTTCGAAAACAATGATACAACTTTCGAAAATGTAATTCGAAATTGTTGGATCCAACATGTTGGATTGCTTGCACAAACGGTTCCAACATATTCCAATATGTTGGATCCAACATTTTGAAATGTTGGATGATGTTAGATCCAACATGTTGGAACCGTTTGCTCTAGGCTTAACTTAACATTTAATGTATTTTATTTATTTATATACTTCTCTGATATATGTTTTATTACATATTTCATACGTATATTTCATGAACCGTTTTTTAAATTTCTAAGGAAAAGTTATCTATTTTACTCAGGACTATTTATTAAAGAAGTTTAACACTCAGGTGCTCTCTGAAATCTCATTGTAGAGTAGTGTCATAACAAGCGGTCGATAGTTGGCACAAAATTGTTAGAATAGGTGGGTGTTAGCTAAAATGTAATGTCTTCTGTTAAAGTAAGTGTTTACACTTTTCTCTTTCTCTCAATTGTTCTCTTACATTATTGCCATATTTTTTATTTTTTTATTCATAATGCTTTATGAGTTTAGTGACAAACAGAAATTAAATCGTTATTTATATAATCTAAAACTGTTTATAAAAAGTGATAAAGGTTCTAGATTATTTTATTATCTTCTTACTGTACAAAACCCATATAAAATAAAGAGAATATAATGTTCCTTCAAGTACTTATAAAAGCAACATATTTCGACTCCAGCTCGTCATGGTTGTTATTAGCAATCTATCTTCCAACGCATAGTGTTTCTTGTTATTATAACATCGCGGAAGCGTAGCGGATTCGCTCACTCGTAACTTGGTTCGCCAGTTATGCACTGTCCTCCTTGGGTAGTGGTTGGATGGGGAACCACGAGGGAGATGCGGCTGGTGTATGCACAAGCCAGTGAAATATGGCAATGTTGGCGTCGGGATTTCATTAGGGGCCTTAAAATGCATTGGGAGATAATCATAATAACCGTACGATTAAAGGTCGTAACTGCCGTCTTACAACAGCCAATCCCGGTGCCGTCTTACAACAGCCAAGCCAGGTGCCGTCTAATACTTGGAAGATATTTGGCTGTATAAGCCAGTGTGGCCGGAACGAGTGAGTAAGTGTTCCAATAGAACCGTATCACCATTGGTACAATATGTAGACACAACCAAGTAATGCTTTTCGATATATTTGTGGTTTTTAAAAAACCTTGATGTGATTCTTTGATGGTGGTGCAGCATTTGAAGTACGATGAATATTTCTCTTTTTAGACTGTTGGGCTTGTAGTATGAATTGAGGAAGAAAGTAAAGTAAGCTGATTTAACTCATATTGAACTTTTTCATCAATTTCCCATTTTTCAATCAAAGCAATGAATGCATGTTGAGCATTGAATCCTTTCCTATATCCGCATAGATAAGGTGACAGATGTGTTTCAATATAGGAAGATATTTGTTTTTGCATTACTCTCTCATAAATTTTTGATACAGCGGGTAATACACTAACGTGTCTATAGTTTTTTACAGAAGCATTGTCTTCCTTTTTGAAAATGGGAGTAATATCAGCCAGTTTCAATTCATCTGGGAACAGATTGTTCTTAATAGAATCGGCTGTCAAATGGGACTATATATATTAAGAAGTTTGCTTTAAATGTTTTGAAGGAATATCTTTGAATGTACTAGCTTTCTTTGGGTTGAGATTTTCTACTTCTTTTTCTACTTCACTTAAGCTAACCTCTGAAAAAACAAATGCAGCTGGGTTAACTTTCTCTTTAATTTTTAAGATGCTCTGGTGTAAGGTGTTAATACCTAACCTGAATAGTAAAAAAAGAAAAAGAAGATATTGTATTCAACAACTGTAAATCCCGTTTTCCAGTAAACCAAAAATTTCCATAATGATGCCCAATTAAAGTTACTATATAGCAGCTGGAATGGATTGTACGGAAGCCCATTAGTCTGTTGCTAAGATACTTTAATCTGATCCCGCACATACAAGCATGTACGTGGAACGAATTTCTGCATTCCTAGGCTCTGTCTCCAAAGTTCGGTTAATTTTACCATAGACGTATAAGCGAAGATGGATGTTTAAGTCTATTCAAAAGCACATGAGCCATGCGAGTTTATGTTTGTTTTAATGATCAATGGCTTTATTGTTTTTTTAACAGTCGTTATTGTCTACATAACAACTAAAATGTCGGTCCAATGCATGCTAAAAAAAGATGACGTTGTGTGGTGGTCTCGATTGGACAAATAGTGGGGGACATCACAAATGAAGGAAATTTTACGACCTAAATCACAAGTATGATTAGCTTTACTGTTTCATTACAAAGTTAATGTGTTTCTTGGGGATTTTTCGGAAATATTTGGTTAATTAGGTTAACAACAAGTTTTATTCAGAGTTTTAAATGTAAGTAGAATCAAATAAATTTAAAATATATTTTATAAATGAGAGTTTGTTGATCAAGGCATTAAAAAGCCGACACGTCAGGAATAACGTCCTTTGAAGCTTGACTTTGAAGCCAGTGACTTACCTTGTCTTTGACCGGCTTACTAAGACTTAGACTTTAAACCTTAATCTGTTACACTGTTTTTTTATAGTTGTTAAATCAATCTGTAATTCTTGCCTGTTTTTTTCTTTCTTTCTTTCTTTTTTTCTATAACTATCATATTTACAATTACTAACAAAAAATAAAAAACAGACAATATACAATATACAATATACAAACTATGAATAGACACGTAACGGGTACCACACACGCACGCAAGGCACAAATTATATCGCCAAGTATGCTACCCATATAAAGTTTAAAAGACATAATAACAATAAAAAAGCATCATGGTCATGGTCAAGGCTAGCTACGGATTGATTCTGTTATATTTCTTTAAAATAATGGACTATCAAAACGTTTTGATTGAATAATAAAATTAATTACATTAATTATAATATTTTTATTTGACATGGAATTATACATGTCATTCCCATAAAGAAATAGATGAACTATAAAGGAGCTTGAATGTGGTAGAACATGGATATTATTCTGACTGAGACTATCAAAGAGAGAACGACGAAGAGCAGTGAAGTTAGAGCAATGTAGAAGGAAATGTTCAACTGACTCACTAACACCAACTGAACAGCTACAAAAAGGATCAACTGTGTCATTAAAATTATGGCGAAATTTATGTTCGCGTAAGTGACTAAGACCAACCCTTAATTTTGTTAGTAGTTTGAGGCCACGAGGATCATGAATATTGTACACAGACGATGCAGTTGGCCGACTAAAAAGTAATAATTGTCTTTTGAAAAACTTCTAGCGAGGGTGATTTTTTAATATTCATATTCTTGCCTGTTAAAACAGTATTGCTTTTTTTATTTTTCCTACAACTTATTTATGGTTTATAAACTAAAGAAAACAACATATGGAGGTGTGTGTTGTAAAAGTCCATCATTATATCAGTCCACTGGATTTATTGCCGTCAGTTGGGAAGATTTGAAATTTGTAGGCCAACACGGATAGCTTGTAAGAAATGGCGGTTTGTGGAGCTTTTTTCCACCAATAGTTCCGGGGCATATCTGAGATAGTAAGGCCTATTTCCAAGGCTTATCTGGCCGGGTTGGCTTATAGTTGAGCAACATAGTCACCTAAAAAAAATGACTATTATATCCAATTGGTAAATCGCCACAAATGACTATTTATAGTCATTTTAATTTTCCGGAAATGACTATTATAGTCATTTTTTTAAGTCATGAATTATGACTATAAGGCCACTCATAGTTAATCATTCGTTCATTGTTAAATTAAAACAGTTCAACCAGAATGCGGGATGCGCAATTATTTA
>JANTOQ010708895.1:0-10056 GCA_027564595.1 Bythotiara depressa | reverse complement strand
GGTGGACTACCTGTCAATATTTTATAAAAAATATTTTTGCATGATCCTACCCTAAATAGATAAAACTCAGCTACTAGAAGTTTCATGGCAAATGCAACTCTCTACCAAAAGTTTTTTTTAGAAAAACTGAGGGGTAAGGTTGCCTGATTTCCATTGGGAGAGAATTGTAGAGTTTCACTTCCATGAAAAAGAAACCATTTTTGGCAAAATCAAGTTTAAGTTTGGGTATTTTCAATAATTTTCATTATTCTGTGATGTTGTACTTGAAAGTAGTCCTTAAATTTGAGTTTTTGCTTTTATGATGAAGCTTGCAAGGTTATCTAACAAACAAAGTTTGCTTTGTTGTGATTTAGTTAAATTTTATCCATTGTTGTCCCAAGATACATATATATGTATCTGTGCAGTTGATTTTAGTTTGCTTGCAAAATAATTATTTTATTTGTCTTGGGATTGATGCTAGACCTTTGGCTGTGCCAAATTACATGCATTCTGTCTTGTTCTTTTTCAAGTTAATGATCAATTCGTTATTTTATTAGTAAGTCAATACTGATACTAAATCAGCATTTAGTGTGTTTTCTACTTTGGCTGTTGATTTTGCTGATGAAAAGTTTATGGTGTCATCTGCAAACTGTATAACTTTACTATAATGTAGACAGTTTTCAAAGTCATTGAAGAACATCAAGAACAAAATAGATCCCAAAATCGAACCTTGAGGAATGCCACACATTAGAGGAAGCTGATCAGATATTTCATTATTAAATTTGACAACCTGTTATCGCAAGAACAGATAATCTATAAACCATATAAGGGCTAAATCTTTGATACCATATGATTGCATTTTTGATAACAATATGCTGTGTCCAAGAGGATCGAACGCTTTTGAAAGATCGATGAATATAGCACCCGATGTTAAACCGTTGTTTGCGAATTTTGTCCAATAATAATGCTGTTGCTAGTTCTGTGCAACCTTTTTTATGGTAGCCGAATTGTTTGTAAGAGAGTAAGCTGTTGTGTTATAGATAGTTTATTTAACTGGTAGTGTACTGCTTTTTCAAGGATTTTGGATACAATTGATAAGATCTATAATTATTGGCTTCAGTTTTTGTTCTGTTTTTGTAGAAGGGTGTTATTTGTGCTATTTTCCAGTCTGATCGAATTGAACCTGACTTCAATAATAAGTTTATGATAAATATAGGAATGTGGTTTGGCAATTTCTGTAGCTGCATCTTTTAACAACCTGGCAGGAATGTCATCTATACCAGTTGCTTTGTTCCGACTTTTCAACTCTTTTTCTATGAAGAGTTTTGAAACATGTTCAAGTTTAAAAAGTTGATCAGTCTTTGTTCCTGTTGGAACTGGTGTTTTCCAGATGAAATCTTGGAGAGGCAAAGAGATTTCTTTCAGGCACTTGGCTTCGAATGAGAAAAACTTGCAGAAAATGTTAGCATTAATTTTGTCTTTAGTAAAACATGGAATCTTGAATAAACAGAATGGATAAAGCATTTAGTTTTACATTTTTCCCAGGAAGAACGTTTTTTATAGCTTTCCAAAATTTATTTGGGTTATTTTTGTTTTTCTCAAAGTTTTATATGTAATCCAATCAGTTTCACTCTTTGATTTGTGGAATTTTCTGAGAAGTCGGTCTCGTCAAATGGATTCAGTGAAATTATTGTCCACAGATGGGATTAAACCATGGTTTAACAATTTATAGGCTTGTAGTTATGTACATTAAACAATTTATAGGCTTGTAGTTATGTACATTATTGAATAGGCTTGTAGTTATGTACATTATTGATGCAAGCCTCATCATCCAACTTTATTGTTAGAAGATGATTGTAATGTTTACTGATAACGAACTCAAACAAAAAAAACATCCCTGTAAAATAAGAAACTGCCCTATGATGGCAAATTAGAATTGCAATTTCAGCATAATGAAAGAAAGAGAAATTGTTCAAATAATTTATTTCACAACATTATGCATAACTTTCATATCCGCACCCAATAGTCATGTGATAAAAATTACTTCTTTGTGTAGGCCTCATGTAATCTGGAGTGCAATGCATATTTATATTTTGTACTCTTGTGTAATGTGCGATATATCAGATCAGGCCCATTAAAACAAATTTTCCATTTGGGGAGGAGAGGTATTGTGGCAAAAAAAATTATGTATCTTATTTTTCGTCTTGTTTGTACTGAATTTGTATTATAAAAGTATTAGATTATCATAAAATGCAATTCCCAGAGAAAATAGAAGACACACTAATCCAAGATTAAAAGAATGTCTAGATTGGGCCTCATATGAATTGATATAGAAAGGCTGGTTGAATCAAGCTTTTCAGGCTAAGTAAATTAAGATATAGAATAGGGAATCACATAAGATTTGACAGTATTAAACTTGCAAAAAGTGAAATAAGCAGTTTCTAAAAATTAGTCTCTGCAGATTAATGTTGATTGTCATCTTTATGTTTGCCTGGCTTATATCGGAATCATATCTTACTTACAGGGAAGGAAGAATGCTTTAGCCATACGACTTGCTGAAAGGATTCGTGCAATTTCCAAAGAAGAACTCAGTCTGATGTCACAAGAAGATAGGAAAAGACCCTATGACTGTCAAAGTATGTTTAATTTTTATATTAACTATAGTCAAGTTGGATAGAATGGCCACATTTTTTCATAAAGTGTATATGAAAAATTGTTTGAGGAATAATGTTGATCATTAAACAGGTTTGACTATATGCAAACATTCCGTGATATCAGTTCGAAAGACAGTTGTATCCTTTTTTGGTATCAGTTCTCTAGGAAGTTTTATTTTAAGCATACAGATTTTCATTCCTTCGTATAATGTACGTATAAAACCATATTGTTAAAATACTGGACATACTGGCTTTCCCAATCATTAAAGCAAGTTTTTCTTTTGAGTTTTTCTTTTATTTTTGTATGATATAGTCTGATGTAGTCTAGAATCAGAGGACATGATCAGATCAAAGAAAAATGTGATCCCAAAGAAACTAAAGTGGTTTATCAAAGATATGCCTTAAATAAACCATTTTAGTAGACTACTTTTTACGAGAGGACCTGATCATAGCTGAATAAAATCCTAAATATCAAATCAGTAGATACAGTCCCAGTGTTGTAGTATTGTTGTCATGGCTTTCACATCAAAATTCTTAATTTAGAAACAAAGTTATTCCATCTTAAACCTTTCTATCTTCAGATGTTTTACCATCCAATGTAATTGAGTCTCAAAAAATCAATGAATCAAGTTTCAAAAAATCAATGAAACCTCTAAATGCACAGATTTGCCATTATACGCCCAATGGACCTTTAGCCTGTTGATGAGGAGGTAAAACGGAATTCTTTTCTTGACTGCCGTAAAGATTATCGTATTCCTAATTCATTATTATGATGGACTTTTTATTATTGGATTCACTCTCTAACGCTTTTGTTTCAGTTTGTGGCAAGCGTTATAAAAACCAACAAGGTCTGCGCTACCACTACGAGCATCACAATCATGACTCGGATGAGACCGTGCCACCTTCGACCACTTATCCTCAGGAGGTACAGGCCATGAATTCACAGGCTGCTAGTGGCGACCAACCGCCAGCTGATCATGTGACAGGGGCGAAACGGAAGAAAGGAATGCCGCCAAGCTCTTATTGTGATTTCTGTCTGGGGAATGTAGAGGTAAACAAAAAAAGTGGAACATCAGAGGAATTAATTTCTTGTGCTGACTGTGGTCGATCAGGTATGTACTATATAGAAATGTACAATGAATTAGTTTGTTGTTTTATCAGAGGTTAAATTTTAGCAAAACTAATAAATAACACCAATATGTTGCAATATTTTTATTTTATTTTCTTTATTTCAGTTTTTTAATATTTCAATCTTTGACTAGTTCTTTTAATATATCAACTTTAACCATGTAGCTAAAATTATTTTTCCCTAATGTTGTTGTTAATGGGCATAGGTTGTTAAGTTGATTCAAGATGTTGCTGTTAAGTTGATTCAAGATGTTGCTGTACGTCATTTTTGCGGGTTTTTTACTTAGTCTTAAATCTGCAAAAGTAATTCTAAGAAAATGTAAAAAATGTAATAAATTTTGAGTTCTGTGTATTTTCAAATTAGTATCTCTTAATGACTGTATGTCTATTCTAATCTTCTTATTGGAAACCTTTATAATGTTATGAAAATCCGGGGGTTGTTATAAGCTTTAATTATCTTTAAATTTTCATTTATTTCCGATAACTAACCTCCTGGAAAAAGCAAAACAGCATAGAAATGAGAAATTATTTTATTCATTTCCAGTGACTAGGTACTAAAGGGTTACCATTATTGAATTTGTTTACGTTTAGGTCACCCTTCATGTCTGCAGTTTAATGAGAATCTTACAGAACAAGTGAAGAAATATAAATGGCAGTGTATTGAATGTAAATGCTGTTGTTTATGTGGGACCTCAGATAATGATGTGAGTTTCTATATTCCTTCCATTTTAATCCTGCTTCGAAGCAAGTAGCTTATTCCCTTTTCTTGGTGATACGAGAAGTGGATTAGACGAATAATTTATGAGCCCTTTATAATTTTCCATATGGAAAATAAATTTTAGTTATTCTAAACTGTTTAACAGGAAAGGAATGAAAATAACTAAAATAAATTGATTAAACCCACCCTCTTTCTTATAGTAGTATATATTATTAATGTACCCAGTTTGAACTCAAGAATCTACATATTCCTCAAAAGAATGTGTATTTCACATAACCAGTGCAACACCTTATTTACTTATTGTATTGTATTAATTATTATATAATGGAAGCGGTCTTTTGTCAAATCTGGACCACTAATAACAAAAGCAGTGGTATGTAAACATTGAGAAGGTGATGTTTATGTATGTAGGATAATAATATAGGTCATTCATGTTTATTTCTACCTTCCTCCTTTGAAAACAATTTTGTAGGCATTTCCAGACAGACATCATTATCCATTTCGAAGGACTGGTAATTCGAATTGTCCCTGGCACGTGAAACATTTAAGTTTTACGTAGATTTTAAATGAAACAAAAAAAAAACATCCCAGAAAAAACATAGAAATAAAACGAAAAGTAGAAAATGTAGCTGATGCCTCAGTCTCAGGAAAGGAAAGACCTTGAATAAAACCAAGAACTTATAAATACTAATAATATACTTTTTTTATATCATTGAAAAACAACTACACCGTAACCGCTCATTAAAATACTAATAAAAAAAAACTAACAAAAAAAAATCATTTTATTATATAATAAAATAAAACACGAACACGAACGAAGAACTAGACATTACTAAGCAAACGAACAAAGACAATGGTCCCCACCAGGCGCAAACTGATATAAGGGGCCATTGTCCAAAAAAAAATACTCTTCAAGCATGCAACAACTTTGGACAGCGAGTTAATTACTAGTCTATATACACGTACACACGTGTACGTTGAAAGAATTCTAATGGGGAAAATGAAATTGACAACACAAACATTCTAGAGTATGCCGCTTTAAAATACATTTACCTTATGGTCATTTAATTTGCAAAAGCCAGTCACTTTCAATTCAATATTTTGTGTTTCACGCTTCAAGATCATTTATAAGTTTCTGATAAGACGTACATATTCGTGTATATATTCTAGGCCAACCATTCATAGACGCCAAGGCTTATATTTCATCTACAAGATCTGTTATGTTATAGTTTTCTATTATGTGTTCTGACAATACTGTAAATACAATGACAAATGATTACCTGAGAGAGTATGCCATGAAAGAGATATCAAATGAGAATAAACTATGGTAGGTATTTAATCCCTACATGTGATTGAAAAACTACAAGTGAATTGGGTTTAAAATCTAATGAGAAGTATCGTATTTCCTTTAATAGCCGCCTCCTCTCGAATAAGCGCCCTCACGAAGTCCTATATTTAAATAAGCGCCCCTTAAATAAGCACTCAATAATGGAAAATGATAGACCAAAAATGCTTAATAAAGACAAAATTCAGATACATTAATTTCCGTATATGTATACTTGAGGTCTTCCTTGCACAGTTCTGTATAAAGTATTTTCGCGTTATGGAGTGTGTTTGTCACACCTGTATATAATAAAATTGATGTTTCTGTGTTCTGTGATACCTGGTGGATTTACCAAATACATCCAGCCCGTATGTTTGAATAAACGTTTTAAACAGTTCGTTACTGAAAAGTATGACGAATGGGTCAGTGATGGAGACATTGAATATACTGCTCAAGAAACATGAAATCACTATCACACAGGGAAATCACTACTACACAGGGAAATCGCGTTATGGATACTCTAAGCTTGGAAGCGACTAGAATGTTCAATGATAACTTCTTAGTTCCGCAGCTGTGGCTTACGTATTGCCACTGCCGGAAGGAAGCGAATATGACGTCATACATTGTTTTAAAGAGAATGGAGCTGTGTTACAGCGGTCTGCAACGTCTCAAAGCAATGGTAGACATTTTTTAGGGAAAATAAAGCACTTTCTTGATCGATTCCGATGTAATGACGAAGAAGCGTCTCCTGAGTTCTAAACTTGAGTGGTCATGAAGAAAATGAAGAACTTTATGTTTAACTTAAACCTCGCTTTTTTGGTTATATTTTGAGTTTAAGTTTTGAACATGGTTATTTAAAAATTATATTAATTTCTTTCAACAACCCTCCCTCCGTCCCTCCCTCCCTAAAGGCCAATATTTAAATAAGCGCCCCCGGTTATTGGAATACATTTTTTTTAACTTTTTGCGATATTATCATTAGTTCATATTTACGTTAAATATATTCATATTTACGCTAAATAAATTAGAAAAAAAAAGATACATCAACTTAAATCCTATTTATACATTTTCTTGTTAATTACATTTTTTATTCTTTCGACTTGTTTTCTATCAGTGAGTGTTTTTACCAATTCAACTGATAAGTGAGTCATTAAACTGCTCTCCTTTTTCGCTTCAAGAAGGCGGTAAAATATAATATATAAATGTACCAATTAAAATAGGAAATTATTGAAGGTAACGCCTGGTATATAAATCTTACAATATAACTATATAATGTATCATCAAGAGATAAGTTTTGGAAATTCCACCATGCACGTGCGTAGTTTAACAATCTAACTCAATACACAATAGATATGTTGCAAGCTTCAAGTATTTGTAAATTTCTTATCTTACAATTTATATAACTTTTTTTACAAACAAGTCCTTAGAAAATATGAAAGACATGATTTTACTATAAGCTCATTAAAGTTAAAGATTTTTTTTAACACACGAAAGAAAACGTCTTTCGCGGCGAGATTATTTTTTTAAGAAACAGATAAATATAGACTTGATCGGAACTGTAGAAACGGATAAATATAGAGTTGATCGGAACTATAGAATGACAAATTGAATTTTCTTTGATTGCATTTTTTATTGTAGGTCTTATTTATTACTCAGACACTCCAGTAATCAGCTTTGTTTATCTAAATTTATCTAAAGCCTGATTTCCATTCTGAGGAATTTCTCGCATGAGCATGATTTTCATTGTTCTTGTTCGCGCAACTTTTAAAAAAGTTAAAGAATTCAACTTTTTCCACTCGACTTTTTGAAACAACAACTCAGATTTTAAGAAAATCTCGCCCGCGCGGAAAATTCCACTATTTTACATGCATAGCTTTCGTAATTTTTATGTTCACCCATGTTGTTTCTTGGAAATATTTTTGGGATGTTGGAGTTTGGAAATATAACAAACAGGAAATTGATGTTTGCAAACAACGATAATATTGCTAAAAAAATTTTTTACGGAACGTCTCAAATTGGAGTAGCAGAGTCAATGGATATAGTGTTCGAGGGTTCATTGTTCGAGGATTGGCAAAATATCTCTTGCTTCGATTTGCTTCGATTTTAACGATTTATTATCACGGTTTTAAAAGCGAGCGATAAGGAGACCAAATAATGATTTTATAAAACCAGTTTTCTCATTTAGAAATAGTTTCTTATTCTCTAATTTTGACGCTTTTTGACGACTAAAACATGCGTACGCACTTCATCGTCTCACAATGTTGCGGAATGCTTGATTAATGAATCTAATGTGGAAATTTTTTGAACAAATTTCGATGTCCACTGAATTAGGTGTCGTTTAGTTGTAGAGTTACCATAAAAAACTGCCCATTTTTTGGATGTTGGAGTTTGGAAATATAACTAACCGGGAAAAGTGTCCGCTTAATGTAAGTGTACGCTTTACAGGATGCCCGTTTAAGGGATGTTCTACCGTAGTTACAAAGAAAATTTGTTTTCATTGAATTTATCAGTATTACGGTATATCAACCAAATTCGAATCTGTTATAAGAATTGTTTTGAATTACTACTCCTTCGAATCTGGCAACTGAATTGAGGGTAACTTATATACACTTTAAAAATATGTGTACACATTAGGAATAATTTATCAGTAAAACGAGCCTCGTTCTGTTCTTGTTCTCTCTCCTTTCACTGTTTCTCAACGAATTCAACATTTCTAAATAACTGAAAACTGAAAATAAACTACAACACGCGGTTGTTCCTTCCTATTTATAGGAAATGTGTATAATATAAAAACAAAAACCACATCTCTTTATTATGACGACTGATATTTTGGTATCTTACGATCCTTTCTCAAAGTTTCAAAAATATATAAATATATATATACATTCTTAGAAATAATTTATCCTTGTTAGAACTACTTCCCAGGCCAGAATAAAAGTTTCTCATAGTAATAAATCAAGCAGGTGTTTCTCAGCAGGATGCGATGTTTTGCTTTAGAATAACATGTTTTTCTCATCTTCAAACAGCAATGTTATTTTGGATTCTTGCTAAAAATAACGTGGGAAAAGTAACAGTTGCTTTGAGACCATTTTAGCTGATAGTATTTTGTTTAGAGAACAATTGCTTGGCGAGAACATAGCTTTAGCAGAATTGTTATTTCCCGTTAACACTAACAACCTCTCTTGTTTTAATAAAAAACACGAATAAATGACACCGTAACGTACCAGAAATGAATGCTGCTGTTTACCACAATGTCCATAATATAATAGAACATGGAACTACGCACCATTATTACCAATTTAGTGTTCCCACGAGATTTGGGAAAGTGTCCAAAAATATGAAGAGAGAAAATTCTTTCAGTTTCCCAGTGAATTAAGATGTGCGAATCTTAGGTACTTTGGTGCTGACATATCCTACAACATGATTGCAAAATAGGCCTCCGAATTTAGCCATTTTAGCGCATCATAACTTCCTGAAACGCGCAGGTAATTGAAATAGATACCATTTCGGATGATTTTCAAGAAAGAAGTCATTGGAATGTGCAATCCTACGAAGTTTTCCAACATCACTTACCTCCATTCTCATTCTTTAGGCACGTAATTCGAATTGGACTAAACAGTAATGGGGCCTAAAACAGAACAATTGTTCCAATTATTTTGTCGGTGATTGTAGAAACTATTAACATCTAGAATCTTATAAAAATAACCTAATCACAAGGCAAAAAAGCATGTGAACTTTTTGAACTTTAATCACTTGAAGTAAAGTATTTTACCAGCAAACCTTTTTGTTTGTGGTTTACCAGAGTTCAGACGTTCAGATAAATTTTAAACGAGTGTTTATTCAATCAGGGTATTTTTTTCGTGTAATTTCTAATTTTCTGTGCTAAAGTACATTCTTTTTAAACAACAATTTTCTTGATTTAAATGCATATATTGTTACCAGCTTTTCAAAGTGTGGCGAGTTGGACTTGCGAGCTTGCGAATACTATTTACGCAAGTACGGAGGACGACCTCTTCGCTAAATCTATAGTTCGTGTTTATATGTTTGTGCGCCACAAGTGATGTCTGTAATGTAATATGTCAATGTGCTCCTGTGGTGCAGTATTGTGTAATGTGCATGTTCTTAAAACTCTCAGAGCTGAAAGTGTTCCTAAATTATAATTTATGATAATTAACACTTTGTGCTTCTTTCTTTGATAATCTCAGTCAAAATAATATATCTGTCTTTTTCTGTCATTTATGGTAATGACACGT
>JANTOQ010708672.1:4893-16482 GCA_027564595.1 Bythotiara depressa | reverse complement strand
TGTGCGACGAATAATTTTTTTTGTTTTGACCATTTTAATTTAATTAAAAACATCAAATTAACACCAAGTGTATGTACATGTATTTCTTTAACATCACATCACTGACAATAGCCAAATAAATTAATAGGCTGCAACTATTTATAGTAGTGGTCGTAAAATGTCATTCACAATAGCAATTTAAAGCTATAAAATTGTAGTCTGGGCCTAAGATGTCATATCATGTATGAAAGCAAAATAATTGTAGTGGCAACTCTTAAAACAGTTAGGAAATGGTAGTTTAGGCCATGGAAAATTGACACAAATAGAGCTTTCTTACATTAAGACACAGTTTTATTATGTTATGTGCCAATCAAACAGTTTCAAACATGGTTTAAAACAATTTTATATGCCATGAATGGACATTCCTGGCATTATCATGATTTTATGAGCATGAACACATTTCTGATGTTAAAACATGGTTTCACCGCAATTTACCATACCATAGACAAACATTTACGGTATTACGTACATTAGAAAATGGTTTACAGTAATTTTATGTGATGCAGCTGAACATTTCCTTCTCCAAATCATGATTTTACAAGAATTGAACATGGTACAAAAGAATGTTTTTTACATTAGAACATGCCTTTACAACAATTTTATGTTGTATGAAAGAAGATTTCTTAGATTAAATGTGGTTTCTGATTCATTATGTTTCATCGTGTGTTTACATTCAAAGACTCAATATTAAAAATAAAATGTATCCCAGAATGCTTTAAATGGGGAGTATTTTCTTAGCTACTTACTTACACGGCAGGTGTTTATGGTTTATGCTCTCTTCAGCTCAACTGTTGTATATATTTAAAGTTCTAAAGCCTTATTTATACAAGACGCCAATGATAAGGGCAAAGTGGACTGTGTATAGACAACCTCATTCCCAACTCCCAACATTCTCTTTCTAGCTGATAATAACAATCACTAAACAATATTCTGCATTAACCCTGAAGAGATTAAGCCATTTTCTTAGCTGGTAATGTGTTTTAAAACTTTAATTTGAGTGAGATTTTATGGTTGCTACTATGTTCTGGCTATTATGTCTTGGTTTCACCATGAGTGACGTTCTTTGGCCTCTAATTTACAGTATTAGTAAGCTACTTTGAAAGAGTTTTAACTACTGTTTCAATGGTCACAAGTAACTTTTATGGCTGATTTTTTATGGCTGATATTTTAGATTTTAACTACATAGCTATTGTGTAAGTCTTCATGGCCCCTACTGCAATTTTCTAATTTCAAGGGACATTTCATAGGGGATATCTTACAACCACTATTATGATTTACAAGCTTTTGCCATTACGAGTGAATGGCCAAATTAAAGCATTAGACAAAATATTATGTAAAACATGTCATAACAGAATATCTACCACAGATTCTTAAAGTAAGAAATAGGATGCTTTGTACATCTCAAAATATATATCAGATCAATTACTATTTAGTATTTTCTAAATTAAAATCTCCTTACCAGGGCAAATGTTCGGGTCACAATTTCGTTCTTGCAATTCATTTAAAGATCTAGTTACAGTATCATTCTTCAAACAATCAAGCCCATTATTAGATGGTTGAGGGTTATTACAGGAACGTGTTCTGTTTTGTTTTCCTACTCCACAGCTCACACATATGGTCCAACTTGTCCAGTTATCCCAACCACCATTCTCTAAATTGGAATTTGAAAATCAAGTTAAGTTATTCATAATATAAGTCGATTTTATGTTTTTCTATCATGTCTGTAAGTTGAATCTACCATTTTTCATGTTACAATTTTAAGGCATCTCCTTTTTTAATGTCCATAAAACTTTTAGCAATGTTTTTGGATATTTGCACATTACAATAAATGAATATAGAACATTGCTTTTTTTCTTCCTTTAAATCTCATGTGAGCATAAAAGTAAAGAACATGCATGCTAACACTGTCCAATGGAAATACAGGGATCGAAATAACGGTCGGTGATCGGTGAAAGCCGATGGTAAATGAAAATCACCGGTGGGATGACTTTACAATTCTACTGAAAAAAATGGTGATAAATATAGACATGCCAATAGAAATTTTCAAAATTATGTAACTATCTCCCTCAAGTAAAATTATAGACCCTGGAAATGGCATTTCCATGTATCTAATGAGCAAATTGTTCTGAAATGTTTTCCGCCTTATTTCGATCCCTGGAAATACATATATCATTAACTATACATTTTAAATCTTAATTAAACAGGATACTTTATAATGGTCCAAAATCAAACATTAAATTTCCTGGTGAAAGATATGAACAAAAAATAAAAAGGTTCAGGATCTTAGTTCTAGTCTTGTAGAAGAAAAACTTCTCCCTATTTCTGACTGTTGACAAAACTACATTAAATGAATTTCGTTAAGAGTGTATATATCACTCATTATTATGCTAGAAGTTGTCACCATTTTATTAATCTACTTAGGCTTCTAAAACACATGTGAATACATTTTCTTTCTGGTTAAGGTTCAAACCTTTGAATCTGAGGCTACCATTATAAATAACCTGCAGAGGAACTTACTAATTTTGAGTTACCACTTTTTATAACTGACACCTTGGTTATCACAAAATATGTGACAGTAAAAATGTTTGGCAGATAATAATACTAAATACATTTCCTTACGTGCTACTGGACAATTTCCTTGACCATCAGTAATAACTACATTATCTATAGCAATATCTCCAAACCTCCCCCCTACAGTAACAATTTGAAGAGATACCTAAAGTAAAGAAGAATGATTGCAGATATTAATGATATTACAGGTATTAACACAGAAGGAAAGATCCCCTTTTCATGAAAACAGCTGTACTATATCCTATCAAAATGGACTTCATTTAGTCTTGAATACATTTACACATATAAGAGGGATGTAGAGGTTAATAACACTAAAAATAAAATAATTTTAGAAATGATGTCACAGAAAATGAAATCAATTTCAGTATATACATAGTTTATAAAAGCAGTGTGAATTTGAGATCCATTTTTGCAAAGATGAAATTGGCCAGAAGAGCCTTTTGCAAGATGAAAAGTTTCTTCCCTGCTGAAGCAAAGTTTTGTTTTTATAAAATTGTTTTTTCCAGAATCAGGAAGCTGAGTTTTCATATTTTCCATCTGACCTCTTTGAATGAGTGGGTAAATATTGGCATTCTTAAATAATGGCACTGTCTTGAGAACACAACATTACTGTAAGTAAATTGCATCTACAAAATTATTCTGTCAATTTGCTATCATACCATTATCTGTTAAAATGTAATTACACACCAGCATCTACAAAAAAACAGTGTCACAACAAGAAAAGTTTTGTTTGAAATTATAATACACAGAAGCAAGTTTCAAAAAGTGGCCATTTAGTGCAGACTTTACAAAAACAATTGTGGATGGAAAAGTGCTTTGTGTAAATACTCCTCTGAAATCAGTTACAATCAGCATATCTTGGAAGCTAGAAATATAAAAGGAAGTGCCTCGAAGTCATTGGAGAATTTTCAAAGGAAAGTTAAATATATTCATCTCCCTAGATTTGCTCGCCATGTAGGTGATGCATCAGCCAAACTCAGAAATTCAGACAGAAATACCTACATGCTCTAATGCAAATCAAAAATGTGTAGATATGCTGTTTTAAAACAGCTCGACGGATCATTACTCAAAGGTATTCAAAACTGTTTTAGTTATGTTGGCGGAGGAGCTTGCTTTCACTATGTTAGTTCCGTTAATGAAACATCAAATACAGAATGGGGTAAAAGTTATTTTCGGAAGATAAGCTCAGCGAACATGTATGTAGTGAGGCCATAGAAATAGTTTCTGAAATTGTGAAAGAACATGTCAAAAAGATTTGTGAAGGATCGAAGGGAAAACCTCTGCGGAGAAGAACTACTATTTTCAAAGGTCCTTGTGAAAGGATACAAAGGTGTTGTCCCAGTTACATTCTAATTGAAATGCCAATGGCTGAAAGATTTTGGAGATAGCAATGCAAATGAGACATATATAAAGCCATGATTAATGCTCTGGAGGCTCACTTATTTCAAGAAGAGTTTATCAAAAAGTTGATTTGTAGTGTAGCTGATTGAGCATCTGTAAACTTTGGAAAGCACTCTGGAGCACTAAAGCAACCGTGCACCCTTGTAGATTGGGATTGCCCCAAATTCATTGTATGGATCATCATTTAGGACTTGCCATGAAGTACAGCTATCAAAAGGATTAAGATTTCTTGCATATAAAAGAGATGCTAGAAATTTATTTCATTTATTTAGAAATAGTGGAAGATCTTGGCGAATTTACCAACTCGTTGGAGAAAAACTAGGTTTAGTTCCTTTATGGTTTAAAAAAGTTGGAGGGACTCAACCCACACTTTAAATGCTTTGAATAGCTTTATCAGGAATTTTGTTTGTTCAATTATGTTTGATGGAAATGTTGAAGAACAGGGGCCTGGGAAAGAGTCTCTTGTTACTAAGGAAATGTATCCTAGAATTGTTGGATTCCGGAAAAAATGGCTAAAGTTGTAGTTTTTAGTGAGCACCAACTTGATTCACCAAGATCTTAATGAAACAAGCCATTTATCTTTTAATAACTGTGCCCTAATTTATCTGCTGATTGTTCTGTAAATGAGGTTATAGAGAATTTAAATAACATAATAAAGGAAAATTACAAAGCTGAGTTGCTTCCTTCAAATGTAAAATCTATAACTTCTGATGATAACTTTTTACACCATAACAGTAGCAGCTGTAGCATCGAACGTATTGAAAAAGTGTTGAAGCAAATTGGAAACTTTCCAGACACCCGATAAACTCAAGTTTACTGTAGTTAGGGAAAATTTTGTGCTTAATAATGTAAAACAAGGAAAAGAAATTGTTAGGTCATTAAAAGATTCATTATTACCAAAGTTAATTTAAAATGTATCATCATGATTTGAGTCACAACAATCTGGTGAATTTGCCACTTTCAAGATGTTTAATGTCACTGAATGGACAGAAGAGAAAGAATTTGTCTTGGGTAAACCATAGAAGACAGGTGTTTTGTGTCCTTCCAACACGATGTCTCTTTCCAGCTTTGTGATAGTATTGTCATCCTTTAGTTTTTTTTTATTATGGACAAAGTTAGATATGATA
This sequence comes from Bythotiara depressa, assembly GCA_027564595.1. Taxonomy (NCBI): domain Eukaryota; kingdom Metazoa; phylum Cnidaria; class Hydrozoa; order Anthoathecata; family Bythotiaridae; genus Bythotiara; species Bythotiara depressa. The sequence continues at coordinate 11,344 of JANTOQ010708672.1, read as the reverse complement.
TGAATGTTTATGACACTTTGACTAAACCTATTATGAGGAATTATCAGAAGACCCCAATTTGCTTTGATGTAAAACAAGCTAAAAGAGAATGGCAAAAGGTCTGGGTTTTTGTTTAAATTAACCAGTATTAATTTTCCCCATAAATGTTATGCCTGTGATATAGTTAATGGTAAAAACAAATTTAACTTTTCTTCATCATGTTATTGGATGTTCTGTAATTCTGTCAAAGCGGCAATAACACACAAACACATGTTTAATTATATTAAAGCTCTTGGATTGATTAGCCCGTAACCTAGTTTCTATTATGAAATATGTATATGCTGCCTTGATTGTTGTTTTGTTTTCAAATGTTTTAATATTTACATTTAGATGAAACGTACAGTAAAAGTGAAGTACGTACATCTTTAAGAACACCAACAGATGTTATGGTGATGTACACTAACTCACTTTTTTAATCCATTGTTATGTTAATTTTTTAGTCGAGATAATGCTGATTACACTCACTAGTTCAGTTCTAGTAGAGAGGAGCTTCTCTACGTTTCATCACAATTTCAGGGAAAATCATTTGTCGATGGAAAATTCTTGGTTAAACAAGATTCTTACTGTGAAAGTAAACCTGCCAGTCTTAGACCTTCCAGAAACAAACAAGAAAATGTTGACAATTTTAATGAAATTTATGGTAAGCCTCCACCCAAAAGAATTCAAATTGATCTTGAAAGTTACGATAGTGATTTTGAGGAGAATGAGAGTGAAAAATCAGATGATTTGGATAGTGACACTAGCTTAATTGGGCTAGAAAATGGCGACTCGAATGAGGAAGACTGGTACATCGATGATATAGAAGCATGAAATAAAAAGCAAGATTTGTATTTTAACAGAGTAAGACAGTCGTGTGTCAAGGAGCCCCTTCTTTTCTTCATTTTTAAAACTGAATTATTGATATAATTTCACATACAGGAACATTTCTCATTTAAAATATTCCACCAAAAGGTTTTAATTTTCTAGTTTGTAAAGGTCATATCACAGAAAGGGTCTTTTTTAATTAGGTAGAGTTTTTTAAGTTTCTATTACATGTAAGGCTAAGGCCATCATGGGAAGATAATTTTTTAAAGTTGATTATTTTGTTAAACAGTATTTCTGATGCTGTAAGTTTTCTTCTTTAAGTTTTGTTTGTTTTGTTTTGATTTAGATGTCACAAGATAGTTGTAATGTTTTAGTTTTTCAATCATTATAATGCCCAATTTCTACTCATTGATCTTAGAGAATGTCTACACAGAATGGCTCTCACACTGATCTTATAGAGAAATTGTTCAGTGTATTGAGTTATGTCTTTTTATAATAAAAAGTCATTCTTCTTTCTTTATACCTCGGGTACACTCATAAGAATTCTTTTATTTTTGTATTTGTGCACATGCAACGTAATTTAATAGAAATATACACGTTATTTCTATTAACTTTTCTAATAGAATGAACATGCATGCATTTGAATTTTTAAATGTTTCTTTGAAGCAAGAATTGCTGTAAAACATTTTAAATAGACTATTCACGTGAAAACTTTTAAAGGTTGGGCTTGTACCAAAGATGTTGTGGTTTCTGACAAGGGGGTTGTGGAGGCTTTGTGGAAATATTGCTTGACTGTTGAACTTTTCAAGTTTTTCTGTATATTTCAACTCCAGGCTTTTAGCCTCCAAACACTGCCAGTTAAAATACAATTTATGTTATGTGAAAATATATTAATTACCATTTTCAAGAGTGAAAATCCGTTCAAAATTGTTTGCAAGGCTATCCATTAATGTTAATTATTTATGTCAAAATAAAATAAACTGTTTTTAAAAATTGAAAACATACCATTAATTACAACATAATAAATAATACTTGACGTGTCTACCCACAAGCAATAAATACATATTTCAAGTGACCTCCTTTTGTGTGACATAAATAAGAACAGGATTTAAATTCCATTAGTGACAAGTTAACGATGTGAGTGAGATATCTTTCCCATTGATGCAGCATTTGTGATTTGCTGCACAAGTCTAGTTTAGACTTACAATATCCCCCAGCTGAAATAAAATCTACAGTGCACCACAAGTGAATCATAAAATACCATTCTGATATGGATACCACACAAAAGTTGTTTTCTTCCCTGACAGGCCTGGTAGTATGTAGTTAAAAATGTGTAGTAAGATTTCTGCATTGATATACTAACCAGCAGAAAGGGGAGAAATGATTTAATCATAAGACATTCCATGTAGGGGCATAGTGTGATGCACGTGTGTACCAAAAAAGCTCCATCAGGTGCACGACAGCATGAAAATTTGTGTGCCTCAGTTTAAATTTCAGAAGCCCTACAAAAGCAGCAAACACCTTTTGCTGTCAGCATGAGCAATCAGTCAGAACCCACAGAACAAAAGATAAAAAATCACCACACTAAGCCACAGAACTTCAAGCCCAGGGAAACATAACAACAGTAAACAAAAACACAACAAAAAATCATCCATCGTCAACCTCTCCAATCATATGTTATCAGTCAATGAAAGGTGTGTTTTAGAAAAAGCACCCACTTTCTACCCATCAGTAAAAACAAAAACCAAGAAAAAGTCACAGATGACTTCTTTCACTTTATATGTCGCTTGAAGCTAAGAGAATATTTCCATGAAAATCCGACAGTAAAAAGCAGAGAAGTCCCAGAAACTGATGAAGGCCACTGCTCCACAGGTTGGATGCACAAGAATCCAGACTGGTACTTAACCGAAGTGCGACAAAACAGGTCTCCCTCTCTTATTAAATTCATTGAATAAATGATTTCCAACATAAAGACCACCTTAAAAGATAGATATGAAGAGGAATGTTTACGGCATTTGACTAAACCTATTATGAGGAATTATCAGAAGACCCCAATAGAACATACAAAAAACAATTTCAAGCTGAGTAAAAAAAACTAAAGGATGACAATCCTATCACAAAGCGGGAAAGAGACATCGTGTTGGAAGGACACAGAACACCGGTCTTCTATGGTATACCCAAGACACACTATGACTTTGAACTCTGACATTGCGACCAATATGGAGCAGCCATTGCTCCATCTCAGCTAGAATCTCAGAATTTGTGAACAGTTTTCCCAAGGCTGCTGCCTGCAAAACAAAGCTCTATGTTAAAAATACAACTGACTTTTGTCAACAAAATCTGACACAAGAACTTTGGCAGAAATAATGGTTCCACCTATTTACTCTGGATGTAAATTCACTCAACACCCATATAGACCACCAGGAGGGAAGGGCAGCATGTGAATATTTTCTTAACCAAAGGAAAAACCAAACTTTTCCTTCTTCAACACTATATCAACTAATCAATATAATCCTTTACACAAACACAATGACCTTTCTTTAATGATATTCCATCAAATCAAGGGTACAGCTATAGGTACCCCCATGGCAATAAAGTTTGCAAATCTATTCATGGCAAAGTTTGAGCAGGTCTTACTCTATGAATATGAGCAAGAATATGGTATATCACCCCATACATGGCTCAGTTACATTAATGACATTTTCTTTATATGGACAGGGATGGAAGAGACACTCAACCATTTCCAAATATATTGCAACAACTTTTCCAAAAAACAAGGAATGTCCTCAGATACCATCTTCAAACACCATTATAGTGAAACATTAGTCAACTCTCTAGACACAACAATCATGTTAGAAGATGGCCTTCTCATTACCACACTATACTGCAAACTGACTGCTGCTTAAAACTATGTACATAGATTCTCTTATCATCCACAACACCTATTAAAGTCCATCCCCAAGAGTCAATTCATTAGGATCTGTCGAATCTGCACCAGCTTGGCAGACTACAAGATACATGCAAAACGGTTTATTTGCTACTTCATAAAACGTGGCTATAGAGGTAGAGCTGAGAAAATGTGCTTCATACATTGGTTGCATGGATCTTGAGGAGCTGCTCATGTACAAGGAAAGAGAACTGTCAGAACAGTCAAACAGAGTGCCCCTATTAATAACTTAACACCACAAATTAAGGGACTTACAACCCATCCTGCATAATAATTACAAGTCGATGATACAGGAAAATCCAGCAATAAGAGAAATATTTCCACATCTTCCATTAGTTTTTTTCAGAACATGCCAAGAATCTAAGAGACAAACTTATCAGAGCAGAACACAATAAGAAATGCAAATCCCAGGAAAAAACAACAATTAGGGATACCTCAACATCAATCAACAGCCTCATGAATCATTCAGGAAAACTCACAAACTCAAGATCATGAAACACATACAAAATTTGTGAAGGGAATGCAACTGATAAGACTGATAAGAATGTTGGGTATGCTGCCAGGTGCATGAAGCATGACATTATTTGTGCAGGATGCAACATCCACCAGTCAGACACACAGCATCACCCAATGAGATATGAACTAACACAACATTACAGCAACAATGATTGTAATTCAACAGAGACCTAAGTATATTGATTTTAGATTATATATCAAGTTTACTCCAAGAAATCTTAATGCGTATTGCGGTAACTATTAATTATTAATTATGTTCTAATGATGATGAACAACAAAGATTTTGTTTGTTACCTTGCAACACTTCAACAAATGCACATTCTTGTGTATATAAATATATCTTACATATTTGTTTTCTACAAAAAACTACCAAAAACATCTCAATCAATGAACAACTAAACTTGGAGAAAGGATGGACGTAATGTGAGGTTGATATATTTACATATCTTACACAAGTTATCACAAAATGAAACAATATTATTGCAAACTACATGACTGGTGAGAATAATGTAAATAAATGCATACTCCAGAATAAGATGTTGTTGTGTGACTGCATGAACAAGACAACCTGTGATACTAAATTATACTATACTAGATCTCAAGTAATGTACTGCAGTGTGTTCTACCATGCATTTATTTAAATTTGCAGCTGTGAAAACATGTTTATGTCTCCTTTAGACCCCACTAAGTTGACTTTTTGTTTTGTGTACTTGCACACATCTTGCTGTTGAACTTTCTTCCCTACATTTCTTATTCCATTGAATTTTTATTGACAAAATATCACAAAATATGTTTGAAAGGTCCTGCTGTCCTGGTACTGCATTGTGTTGACTACATCATGTTTAGTGCTTTCTGGATTAAAACTAGATGACCACATGGAGAAAAAACATTAGTTAGTGTATTTTCCTTGTATGGGCATAAAAATACACCTGTATCTCACTTTTTGATAAAAACAAATACATCTCACATCTAGAAACAAGTTACAAGTTACTGTACAACCTAACTTGAAAGTTCTCTTGAGTATAAAAAAATTAATTTCACACCTGGTAGATATATTTTTAATATCTGGTGTACATTTTTTGATAACAGTATTTCTATATAAAAATTGTGTTTTCCATATTAAAAATAGTAGGGGCACTCGTAGCATAGAATCAAATGAATACATGTCATGAATGTGATCAATATTGTTTTTAGGAAGAATAAAAGGATTATTAAGAAGATACATGAATCTATTGCTTTTTTTGACCAAACCTGTTATAGTCCTGTTATAGAACTCAGAGTTTCGTCATAGAATATATAAAAGAAAACTGCCTATAGTAATCCATAATAAAGTATAATGGTCAGTTTTATAGGACATTCCAAATTTTAGGTGTTATTTTTCAGTTAGCTTTTAAACTTTCAGGAACTACTGATTCAGAAATAAAGACAACTTGGTTTAAAAATACTGAAACTCTATTTACAAGTATATGCTCTACCTAGACCTACCTACTTTTAGAATTTGCCAGAATTTCTACAAATCAAATTATAAATCAATATGCAAAGATATCTTTAGTTACTCTGGAAGGTAAAATAAATCGCCTCATAGCCACAGAACAATGTTTTGCAGAGGCACAACTTTCCTGTTTCATAGGTAAACAAACTTTCATAAGTAAACAGATATACGTACATGAAGATTACTTTTACCAGTAACATCAATTAAATATTTTGATGAATTCCACTGTTTCCCCTGACTTCCTGTTGCAATCAGTGTTTCTCTTCTGCTTGCTGTGTTTTTAAGTGCCTTTACATTTATAACTGTAAATGAAGCAACAGATGATCCTGTTTCTGAAACCCCATCTATAAGACAAGGTGTTTACATGAAGTGATTTACAAGCACACAAAAAATAAGAAAACGTGATTTTACAATTAATTATAAGGCTCTTTATACATGAGACCTGGTATAAACTAAAATTCATTTGAAGTCTCTATAGTGATATGATTACTTTATTTTTATATTAATAAAGGCCAATCTCGATTCTGCAAAGTTGAAAATTTTCAGCCCAAAAAAACTTTAATGCTTGCAAATATTATAATTGGGCATGCTCAATTGGGAAAAATTTCCAGCTGCATGGGCTCATATTGGGCCTCACCAGTTGAATACGCATC
>JANTOQ010708561.1:0-10058 GCA_027564595.1 Bythotiara depressa | reverse complement strand
AACAAGGAACACATAATCAAAATGGGAGACAAGGTAGTGTAGCAATTAATTATTTTTCAAGCAAAAATATATAAATTGATAACTTAATTTTAATATTACAAATTATACATCTAATATTTTCATCCATGAAATCTGGGATTCGTCACATGAACAATTTTGAATTTTGTTCACCCAAAAATGCCGGAAAAACGACTGCAGAATCTTAAGAGTTAATCAGAGGCCCTTTGCCAATATTTGTGGATAAAACACTTGTAACGTTAAACTGATGAAATCTTCATACTAAATTAACTCTACTTTAACAAATACACATTGTGATACATACACTATGTATGTACAGTACACTAAACAGAAAGTAAACACTACTTTTTGAAAATATAACAAATTTTCATCATAAAAAACTTTTCCTTCATTGCAGAGCAACTGTATGTTATAGCATATACTAAATCACTATTTATTATATACAGTACATTCATTTTGTAATCAAACCAATTATGGTTGCGGAATGAAGCAAAACACTTAACCAACCATGTGGAATGAAGTAAATTAATTAACCAATGCCAGTGGTGAATTTTGATTTAAACTCTGTTTCCATGGATGCATCCAGGTAGTATGACAAGGTCATAACATTTTATATGTGTTCATTAACCTTTCATTAGACTGAATACATATAACAAAATTTACCTGCTTTTGTGACTTTTTTCTATAACATTTCTGTGATTTTGATTTGAAGGTACAGCACCAAGCTCTAAGGCTAATAAATATATTTATTATAATATAATACAAATAAATAATATATACAGGGTTGAAGGAAAAGCTTGGGTACCCAATGTTGGCCCACATATAAGATACTTTTATTGGTAGCTAGACAAAATCAATGTACAGATGATTCTCACAAGTGCAGGGTAGTTAAATAGTGAAGGGTTGTTTAATGCATGTTGAAAGTTAGTTTACTTCAAAATTGCTGAGTGCATGTAATAAAATATTGTCTTGGTTAATTAAGTCTAGAGTACCCAAATGTTTTTTCAAAATTTCCTTTACTTTGTAGCATGTTTTTCAAATCTTGTCATTTAGGTTTCCTGTCAAGAAGAGTGAAGTTATAAACATTTTAATTCAAAGAATTTTATCACAGATATACAAAATACATATTTTATATGTAATACTGAAGACACAAGCATTAATTATAATAACTTAGTTAACACTTTTCACAAAATTGTCATTAAACATGCTCCAATTAAACACAAAATAGTACAAGGTAATCAAGCACCATTTATGAACTGTGAATTAAGAAAAGCAATATACAATAGATCTCGTTTGAAAAATAAATTAAATAAAAAGCGAAAAAATATGTATATCTAAAAAATTATAAACGACAAAGAAGTGTTTGTGTAAGCCTACACAAAAAAGATATTAAGTCATATTTTTTTTAAATCAATGATAAAGGAAAAATAAGTAACAAGAATATTTGGAATGTAGTCAAATCTTTTATAATGAATAAATAAAAAGTGGTTTAAAGGTGGGCTTCCACACAAACGTTTCTTGTAGCGCAGGTACATAATTTTTCTATTGCATAACATTTTGGGAATCTTTCCACACGTTACGTATAAAAATAACAATATAATAAAAACGGAAATTGTTACAGTAAGAAAAGGCAGGGATTTCCTGGCTAAACGAAGATATGTTGCGAAAAATAAAAAGGAAAATTGTTGCAGAATATGTTTGTAAAAAATGTCTATTCTCATATATCGTCGGTGAGCTCCGACTATATAGAGACATATTAGGAAAAGAAAATGCGATTTAGAATACGGCATGCTTCAACTTGTTCCCAGGGTTTCTTTCTCTCTTTGATATCAGAAATCTCAGATTCCAATATCAAAAATGCGGACGAGGTCAGGCATGCTTAAAAAGGAGAAAAAACATGTGTCAATGTTTTGCTCAACAACTTAGTTTTAAAAATAAGTGCCAAAATATACATTTATGTACATATTGCGATCTTGAAGAAGCATTAAAAGTATCCATACTTATTAATTTATTTTTATTTTCCTCACCGATCCCACATAGTATATACATCTATGTACATAAATGTCTTTAAAATCAAAAATCAACTTGTTATCATTTAAAATGAATCAATATCTCTGTCCAAGTGGTCTTTACAGCTAATTTTCAGGAATTTAATCCTCAATTACAATACAAAATGTTTTGAAAAGAAAAAAGTTATACCAATCGTTTGGTATAAATCTGAAGCTCTAAAATTATGTCAACATATTTCCTGGTGGAAGCCCGCCTTAACAAATGATGATCTTCTTATAATAAATACTAATGATATTATCACAAAAGAAGATTTAACTGAATTATTTAATGAACATTATTATTAACATTGTAGAAAAATCCACTGGTGTTAAACAAATATCATTAAACACTGAGAATCTGATAGTATTTCAAATTTCATAAAAAATTACAAAAACCCTCCAAGCATTACAGAAATTATCAAACACAAAATCAGCAATAATGAGGATGGTGCCTCGTGGGCATTTCAGTGTGGTGTACCCAGTGAACTTATAAAGGTTTTCAGTGACTGGCATAGTGACGTTTATGTATAAGGTATATTTACAGATTTCCTTGCACTCTAAGTTAATCTTTGTATCTCAGATTGCTGCATGCCTTCCTCCTGCCTGATTATGGTTGTGTTTTTTTCTTCCTTTCATGGTTACAGGTCAGGCCCCTACCTTCCCTGTAGGTTATTATGGTACTGGAAGGCATGCACACTCCTGGGGTTATACTAACTGTTTGGAGTTTGTTTGGCAGTTTGGTGGTTCAAGAAGTTATTTAATTTTCAGAATTTATTGATTTATTAGACAACATTCCAACTTGTTCTATTATTTTATAGATTTATAACATCATAAATTATTCAATAGAAATAATTCCGCTATTGCCAAACAAACTCTTGTTGTATTTTGTTTCAGACAAATAGGCATAGGAATTAAAATATTATGAATAAAGAAGAAAGTTTTTTGTTCAATTTATTGATATGAAGCATCCAGATAATTGAACAGATCATTGAACACCATTCAGACATTAGTTCATATCATCATTCAGTTGTGAACTTTCTCACCATTTTACATAACTCAAATATTCATATAGATTCAATATTAATTTACACCCCTAATTTTCAGAAGCAGCCAATGGAGGTGTTCTTGGAAAACGGTGTTCTGAAATGCCAGATAGGACTTTTTTTAGTATAATTTTTAAAGTCACCTAGTCTTCTAGAACACCTCCATTTCCCAGGAAGACGTTTTTATTTTCCTAGAACACCTAAATTTGCCAGGAACAACTCCTTTTTCTTTAGAACACCTCAATTTGCGAGGAACTGAAACGTTTTTTCAAGTACAAAAATATTTTTTCTTAGAACAGCTCGATTTTCCAGAAACAAAATTATTTCTTCCTAGAACACCTCTTTTCGCCAAGAACCCTAAAATTGTTTTTCTTAGAACAGCTTAATTTGCCAGGAACAAAATGATTTCTTCTTAGAACACCTCATTTTGCCAGGAACCAAAAATCTTCTTCCTAGAACACCTATTTTTGGCAGGAGGAGGAAAATAATTTCTCAATTTTCCAGGAACATCAAATTGAGTATTTCGTTAGAACACTTCCATTTGCCAGGAAGGATATCCCTCTAGCACACCTATTTCATAGAAATCCTCCGCTGGCTGCTTTCGAATATTTTCAGAAGAAATTGGGTTATTCAAGTATATAATTTATGTAGTGTAATTTCAGAAAGTTTTTTTGATACATCAAACTTAAATCCATATAAATTATAGTGTATGCTGAAACAGTAAACATGTCAAAATTAAATTCAGAGCTTATTGGTTCATGTTCATTTATGGAGATTCATCATTATTAATGCAATTGAAAATTAACTATAAAACAACTGTTGGAGTTGACTATATATACATGATATATATATACATACCATTGAGATTATCATCAATCGATCTAAAGAAAATTGAGAAATTTTACAATATGTATATACAAAACGTTTATACTTCTTAGGTGGATACAGAGTAATCATCAAACACATCATGCAGCAAAAAGTTATATTTCCCTGAAAGACATTTTTGTTATATCTTTATTTAATTAAAAATCAAGGATATTTTAAAGCAATTGATTTAGTGAATAATCAAGGAACTGAGGTATTTAATTAAATATCAACTGAAGCAAAACTTAAGAGGTTTTAATAGCTGTTTTGTACAAAAATATAAAGACACACACTGTATATGCAAGTTGCAGAGATATTATAATAGCACAAAGTGTTAAAAAGCTGTCTTGTGATAAACAGGTGATAGACTACCACCCCAAGGATGGAACCCAGCAAAAGAAGTATGGAGGTTGGAAATTTAAAGTTGAATTGTAGGGAAAATACATATACCTAGATTAAAGATTAAAGATTAAAAAGATTTAAAAAGGTCATACAACCTATGTATGCGATAAGGCCACAGTTAGTTAAAAGTTCGGTCATTGTTCAACACACGCGTTGAAAATAATTTCCAAAATAATTAGGCATTGAAAGTAATTATGCCTCAAATTATTAGATATTTTTTAATTTTCCAATAAACTACCGTATTTCTCCGCACTAAAGCCCAGGGCTTATCTGTGTTTGTAAGGTTTTTTTTTTTGGGGGGGAGCTTATCATTGGTATTTTGCAAGAGTCAGTGAGAAAAATTATATGTTGATAAACAAATGTTTGAACTACAAAAATAAACATAATCCTATATTCTTTAATCCTTAATTGTCACTTTCACTGTCATCACTTTCATCCGAATTTTCTGATGTTTCCTCATTTTCGCAAACAAATTAGGGAGGCTGAAAATTTGTAGTGCGAAATACAAGAAACAATAATAAGAAAATAGTGTGGGAAATAGTTTATGTGCGGAGAAATACGGTATGTGGAGACTATCCAAAGTTTGAAGGTATACTGTGTTTTCAAACCAAACAGGTTGTTTATTTCTTTTCCAGTCTGACTGTCTCCGAGTCCTTGCAGCAAGTGTGTAAAACTAAGTACCTGTTTAACATGATTACAAATTGTTTCTAAACATACCTGGAGGTGTAAATTGAATACAATTAAACATACTTAAATAAACCTCAACAAAGTAAATTAATAAATCATACTCTCTCCCCCTAGAAGTTACTGATTAACAATATTGAGTGGAAAAATCTTCCTTCATATACTATGATAGTCTGCAAGTTTAGTTGTTCATTGATTGATTTAGGTAAATATAAGATATATTTATATACACAAGAATGTGCCTTTGTTGAAGTGTTGCAAGGTAATAAACAAAATCTTTGTTGTTCATTATTACTAGAAAATAATTAATAAATAATAATTACCACATTGCGCATTAAGATTATTCGGAGAAAACAAACAATGACCGAACATTTAACTAACGATGGCCTAAATTAAAGGACATACAATATAAAAGTAAACAACTACTGTTCACACTGATTTGTTTGGTAGATGTATTAGACAAGTCTTTCAAGTAAAAGACGATCTGACACAGTGCTGTTCTTTTATTACTCTAAAAAAAAAAAAAGAACACAAAACTATTGAAGTATTTATTGACAAGCAGGAAAAATTAGTAGCACAATTAACACAAGATATATAATCAACTGTCCAGATTCTTACAAATGTCATAACAAGTTATATATATTAAACTGAAACAAGAGTATTTCTGAAGGAGCACACCAAACTAAAATTAAAGAAAAATAAGTTTTCCATTTAAAAAATAATGAAGGAGAAAATAATTCCTATGCAAATGGTTGGCACAGACAATATTAATGACAAAGAATGCCAGATTGTTTTGACTGGCATTGATTATGATCAGAAAGACAGAAGATGCAAAAAGATCAATGAGAAAATACCTTGGGAATTTCCTTACAAAACTAGAAAAGGAAACTGATGAAATCAAAGAAGACATTTGTGGAGCATACTATGAAAAATCATGGGTACAGTAGGTAACAACAGAAGTTACTGGAGAAGTATTTATTTATTATTATTTAGAAACAATTTCTTTATTTTCATTCGGTCAAGAGTTTACAATCAATACAAAGTGTAGGCACAGTTTATAAAGCAAAAACTGGCACTATTTAAAAACCAAATCCCATATACACCAGTATATAATAAAACTAGTTACATAGGTTTATAGCTACTAATAATATAATATCATTACAGCAACAAAATATGTATATATATATATATGCTCTCCTGAATAAAAACCCTCTTTCATGAGATATATGTTATAGAAAACCAAGCCTTTCTATATAGTTTTTACACAGCCTACAAGGACAGTTTGTAAGGTCTCCATTTTTTTATTTCAATTTTAAATGCGCTAAAAGATTCTAAATTTTTCATGTTTTCTGGAATAGAATTCCATATGATGTATCCAAAGTATCTTATTGAATTTTGCCCTTTCAAAACTGTATTAACAGAAGTTACAAGTAGATCAGATCGGGACCGTAATTGCAAGCCACTATATTGTTTCTAACAAATAGTTCATTGTAAATACCTTCTGAAAGATTATAAAGAGTCTTATCAATTCCATTGCTAGCAGCTGGATATTCTGATGATGAATTAAAAATGATCTATCTTTAATTAATAGATCTTCAAATGATGTGTGATAATCATTATAAAATATCCTAAGAGCTCTTTCATCAAGATTATTTATCTTATTGTTTGCCTTTCTACCATGAAACATCCGGTCACTGTCCTGTCACTAATGGACAGTACTTTCTACCATAAAAAACATCCACACTAGTGGACAGTACTTAAATTGGGATTCTACGAATGCTTTGAAAAGGATTTTTCTCTAATGTTAAAGACTTTGCCATTCTAGTTAGAGCACTTAGTTTTCTATTTCCTTGCAAGCATAATTATATTTTGGACATGTCTATCAAATTTTAATTCCTTAGCAATAGTAATACCTAGAAGTTTAACATCATCCTCTTCCCATATTATATCATTATCTATTTTAGCCAACGTTATGTTCAATTTTATTCCCAGAAACTAACAAATGACATTTATCTGTATTCAGTTTCATATAATTACTTTCAAACCAGAATATAGCTTATTCAGAGTTATATTCTAGCTTGTCTAATACTACTTCAAGACTTATGTCACATGCATAAGGAATAGTGTCATCTGCAAAGTTGCAAATGCTTATTATACCACTCATTGTAAAAATCAAGTCATTTATGTATATATTAAATAAAAGAGGGCCCAAAACAGATCCTATGGCACACTCTGAATTAATTTTGTCCACAAGCTGAAGGTTGTATTGATTTTTATTCTCTGCCAAGGGTCCTTTAAATAACTCAACATTATTTGTAGTGCATTTTTACTAAAACCATAAGCATGAAGCTAAAAGCATGATTTATAGTATCAAATGCCTTAGAGAGGTCCATTAGAATTGCACATGAAAGCAAAGCTAATTGTGTACTAATTCCTTTCCTAATACACATATGTAAGAAGGGTGAAAGCATTTTATCTATATGTTGTGTGATTTGTTTTTGAAGCAGCCTTTCAAATATTTTCAATACAGTTGGCAAGACACTATAGGTCTATAATTTTTAGTTAACTTCTGATTGATTTTATACTGGGGTGATCCTCAAATTTCTTAATGGCAATATCAACAGGGTTATCTAAGTGAGTTGTGTCTTTAAGACATAATTCATTTGTGCCAATTTTAAGGGACTTTACTGCATTTTCAAAGAAAGCACTGAAAGTTTTTTATATTTCTGATTCATTTCAAATAATTTCTTCTGGATCTAGTAGAGTGATTTTTGAAAAGTTTGTTACCTTCTCAGATAAAAAGGGCTTAACTGTTTTCCAAAACTGTTTGTTGTCTGTGATACTTTTCAGATTTAACCTATTATAGCAGGAGCTAATACAGGATTTGAATTTGGGCGGCAGCGCTAGCCACCCACAGCGGGATCCAGAGACAAAACCACTGACATTATTTGTGTCTTTAGTGTCTTAGAAGTGCAAATCCATCACATTTCGGCAGTATTTGTATGTAATTGCAACTAACTAAGAAAAGAACAACAGTAAAGAACAGCACAATAAAAAATTATATGGACATTTTTGAATAATTTGGGCATGAGAATTAAGAGCCCAATCGCACTCTTCACTATGGAATATGTCCTGTATTAGCCCATGTATAGTATTTTCTTTCTTTCCTTTTTGTAAAGTTTACTGCAGAAGTTTCTTTGCTTCTTATATAGTCTAAGCGTTTTAAGTTTTAAATATATACTTACTGTAGTTTCCAATTCTGATCTTTTCAATATAGCCTTTCATAGTGCTTGTCATGTAGGGAGCATGAGTAGCCCTAAAGCAACTTTCTTTTAATTGGTGCATATACCTATTAAGACTTTGTAAATATATTTCCTGAAGAGAATGATAGTCATTTACATTTTCACCCAGTTTTTCCTTCAATTCTTTTTTAAATATATAGATATTAAAGTTTTTATAGTCTCTGTATATTATCTTTAGGTGTGTATTTTGAAAATGAACTCCTTAAGACGGTTACAATAATCTTGTGAAAATCAGATAACCCTGTTGGTATTGTTCTTGAGTTTTGAAAACTCAATGGACTGTTTGTTTGTAATAATTAGATCAATACAAGTAGGCTTACTTTCACTTTTATAACATGTTGATTCCTTAACAATGTTTGTAGCATTATGCTCATAAAGAAAATCAGACAGGCAGGGCTCAGAATCTTCAGCATTAAATTCACCAACAAACATGAATTTATTGTAGTATTGACTATATTGGTCGAGAGTCATTTTAACATGATAAAAATAATAGTCATCAGATTGATTTGGAAGACGACATGAGCCAAAAGGGAGCCATTTTACCTTTCGTAAGTTCAATTTGATAAAAATGCCATCAACATCATTGGGAAGACAATGAGTTATAAATTCTTTGCTCACATACATAAATAAGAACACCACCCCCATTTCTATTCCTATAGAGTCTATATGTTTTACAGAACCCATTTATTATAAACTGACTAGTAGAAAAAGAACAGTCTAACTTATTTTCAGTAATGATAATGATGTCAAGTTTCCCTTGGACTAGTAACTTTAGTTGATCAAATTTATTAGCAATATAATTTATGTTCAAATAGCCTATTATCAATTTATTCTTGTTGTCTATTTTAATTTATAGGATATCACAGTCTTTATCTTCTATTTGCATAGAACAGTTTGAATTTTCAACTGTTTCATGAGTAAAGTTTTTTCTGAAGATTCTAAGTCCTATTGAAAATTCTTAGTGGCCTCATTTACATAGTCAATTATTTCTACTTAAAACAAATCTGTTTAAATATCCAACAATTTTACTGGCAAAAATATGAGTACCTGTGTCATTAAGATGTATATACCATCTTTCCATAGGACTGATGTACAGCCCTTAAAATTAGCGTCAGCATTGGGCAAAACCGACGCAAAAGCCGATGCAAAGTAGTAAAACGCCCTTTGATGTCGGCACTTTTTTTGCCGATCTAATGGCATCGTAAAAAGTTTACTTAAAAATTGGACATTTCAACAGTTTAATCACTCTATTTACTAGTATATTTATTTGACCTTGTGACTTGTGTACAGTTTTTATTATACATTACTTGTAGTCTTTGTTAATGAATCACCTGTACTTTTTAAAACACGTTCTGATGAAGACTACATGATCTTGAATTAATAATGAATGAAAATAAAAAAACGTCTACAGTAAACAATCTCCCTTCAATCTCCTTCGTAGATGTTTTCTTTAAATACATTTGGATATGTTGTTGTTGAGGTTTATTGTAAAGTCTGAAAGGAATTTTACAATAATCATCAAGACAGTTGACTATAAGGAACAGTTGTGCAGAGAATCAATGCTTTTCTCATGTATCTTATTTATATAAAGAAACACACCACTTGCTCGCTTGCTCGTGTATTACATTCTTATAAATAGGTTGTCTAGACATCAAGTACCTCCCCTTTGAACCAGAAGTAAATGATAAAGGAAAAGC
>JANTOQ010708228.1:0-10059 GCA_027564595.1 Bythotiara depressa | reverse complement strand
AAAAGATGCAACAAGCTGGGAGAAATTTAGAGCAATAAGATCGCTTATAAAAAGAAAAATCCGTACAGCAAAAAAAGGCTTTTATAAAACTGCATTATCATCAAAGCAAACAAAAGAAAACTGGATTATAATAAAAAGTATCATAGACCCTCCTCCATATTGTATCAATCATGATCCAAATAACTTGAACAAATATTTAGCAAGCACAGAGGAAAGAACACTCAACAAGAAGTCCGTACCAATAAAAAATGTACCAGATTTCATCGCAAACATACCAGAAAATGACGGTTTCAAACTCCGGAAAGTAACATTTTCCGAAGTACAGAAACAAATCAAATCACTCCAAAATGATACATCAACAGGAAGTGACCTTATACCAGCTCGATATATAAAAATGTTATCAGATGAATTGTGCTCACCACTTACACACATCATTAACTCATATATCACCTCAAACACATATCCGACCTTGTGGAAATTGTCACGAGTTTGTCCAATCCCTAAAACCAAATTACCAACTCAATTATCTGACTTTCGACCTATATCAGTGCAAACATGTCTTTCAAAAGTCTTTGAGAAACTCGTCCTTTCACAGTTACTCGACTTTATTGATACCTCTCATGTGTACAAAGACACAATTACTGGTTTTAGGAAAGGATTTGGGACAGGTACCGCTTTATTAAAGTTTCGTGATGACATCAAAAAAGCAATGAAATGCAGTGAAGTGACTTAGCTGTTTTAGTTGACATTTCGGTTTAGTTGAGCGTTCGATACTATTGCCCATGACATAGTTACCAAGAAACTACATCGTTACGGATTATCAAAAGACTTTTTAACCTGGATTTTGGACTATATCTATTATGTCCAATTTGACGACAAAACATCCAGCATCGGAAACGACATGATTTGGTGTACCGCGAGGTAGTATCCTTGGACCTATACTGAAGAAAAGCATTGTGGAATACACCGCGGTATAATAGTTTCCGGACGTTATTGTATTTGATGAGCCTAAGAGGTTATACATTTCAACGTTTTAAAACCGCAAAGCTCAACTTCATTCCCGAGCCTTTGTTTTTTGGCACCGTTATTATATCCAAAAAGTCAAAAGCCCAGGAAACGAGATTGCATACTGACCTGCTTATGTTCCAGCTTTTCTCTAACGCTTTTTCGTTTGGCCTGTTCTACGATGTGATTGAATAGCGTAGGTATGGCACCAGTAACAAGTCTTCGACATGGGCGTTTTTAACCTCTTATAAAAGATTAGACTCGAATAGTCGTTTCTTACTCATATCCTGATTTACGGAGTATGCGGGCCCCGAAATAAACTTTTTATTCTCGTGCTTCGCGCTCACAAAACATTATGCACTACAGATTAGAACGACTATTCTAATCTAATAAAAGATGACAAATTGTATTGCACTAAACAATGTTAATCTACCTTTAGAGAGCCAAAAAGGCTACACTCCCAGGCACGCAACTAGAGGAATGTGTGTGTGTGTGTGTGTGTGGGGGGGGGGGGAGAGGGGCTTCCCTCTTAAAATCTGTTCCCTATTTCTATGTCAAAAGCATATTAAAAAGGTAAAAATAATGCGGTATATGGCAGTTTTAGGCAATCTAGAACAAACATATTTCTTCATCGCCTAACCAAGATGACCGATAGTTACTTAGGAATTCCAAAAATCGTTACTATGGACCTGCAAGATACTTATTATTGTTAAAATAATTCGTTTTTATCCCGTTTTAATTCTAACACAAAATGACAACTCCCGTTCTTAAGATAAAAAACCCTCCCCCCCCCCTCCCAAAAAAAAAGATTGCTTGCCTTATACATTTCGAATCACTCGCCAAGCATAAGCGCGTGTCTTTGGTCCGTAGATGAATCGAAGCAGCTACGGTATATATATATATTTTTTTTCTATTCAAGTTAGGTATTAACACCTTACAGATACTCACATACACAACACTGCACCACTACCTGGCGCACACAACATACAACATATAGTGGGCGTGGCCCCGCGAGGACAGTAGGTCCTTCCACGTGGAAACGTTGCCCAACGTCTCATCCGTAAACCTCTATACAAGATATAAATCTTTGCTCCAGCCGGGAATCGAACCCGGGTTGCCCAAGTCAAAGGCGAGAGTGTTAACCAGTATACTACGGATCCACAAATACATACGGTATATTCGAAGTGTTTTTCGCAAAGTAACAGGTGCTTTGAGATACAGTATTTTCTTTTCTTTTTTGATATATTAGCATTCTTGGGCTAATTTCACATATTTTGGTAATGTAAAAACGACAGGTCTGAGTTCTTTTTCTTGTGATATATACAACTAACGACAGCGCATCAACTCATGTTGACTTCCTGTTCAAAAAAGTTGAGAAATTCGTTAAAATACGATGTTAACATCTGTTTTTCACACACGGCGATTTGTCAAAAACATGTGCAAACTAAATAAAGGTCAAGGTCATATACGGAAAAGATCATATTACTTAATGTTCAGACGTTTCTGTTTCATTTCAACGCAAACTGGTAACCATTTCATTTTCAATCGCGTCTTAAAGCGGTAATCTAACCGGGGAAATGTTTTGTGAAGAAATTCGCTTGCCATTGATGACGTCAGTGAGTAATAGACCTTTTTATATTAGACCGAAATTTGAAGGGTCTTTTTATTATTAAAAACGGACTTCAGATATGGATTCTACGTAAAAAATTATGCTTATAGTGTATTTTTCAAGTTTTTAAATCCAAGCAGAACCGTTTTTATGGCATATGACTATATCTCGTCAAAGCCTTCTTATATTTCAATTTAGCAATCAAAGCCTCGTTATGATAAAGAGGCTTTGGTTATTGAATATTTTCTACCAGTTGATAACGCTTCCCTGATTTACTAAGAACTCTAAAAAAATGTACATTTGTTTACTTTTTGACAAGGAATCCGAATCTTTAATCTCATTAATATTGTACTACAACCGGTAAAACTTTCAATTATATATTTTTCTTTTAGGCAGGTAAACATTAGTGCATAATAATCACTTGACAGGTGAAAATTTACACAAAGCATTTCAGAATTTCGGATAGACATCTACCTGCTTATGGCGCCAAGTTTGTCATTTATAATAATGGCATTATTTGTAAGGAAGCATTTCATGTATTATTTATATGTGAACGGTAACGTGATTTAACGATAATTAAAGCTTTACCTAAATTATGATTATAGAGTTGATGTATCGAATACGAATAGGCCGTGATCGATTTCCTTTGTAATTTATTAACACCGAATTATAATCCCAATTGAAATAAAGAAAGCTGTCAGAAATGGTTTGCGCATGCGCACTGACTTGGTTAATACTTTATCGAATAGTGTGTTCCGGGTTTCCTTTGTAATTCATTAACACCGACATAAAATTCCCACCTTAAAAGGGGATAAATTGTGGCATGAACGAATTAGCGCATGCGCATGCTTTGGTCCGCATTTAAGAAATAGCACAGTGGCACGAGAGCGAGGATGGCAAGGTGCCACGGATATCACGGGATCACTTTGGTACGGGAGCACGGACGGCACGGGATTTAGCAAACTCAGAAATTATCCTTTTCAAGAGGTCACGGAAATAAAAGCAAAACTTTTTTCCAAGCTAATGAAAATAACCACTGAAGTTGTACACCTTTGGAGATGTAGACCTTTAAGTCAGTCCAGAGGATGATAATAATGCCATAATACTCAAGAAGAAACTAAAACACAAAAAAGCCTTTTCCCCTCAATTTTCTTAAGAAAACGTTTTGTATTTTACTAGCTACCTAGTTAGATTTATATTTATAAAACTGGATATCACTTTTACAAACATTGTTCATTTTTAAGTCACACTGTATGCCTGTATATTTGTTTTAGGAGGAACTGATAAAACAGTTAATTAATTCCATCGTGTAGACAGGCCAGTTATTTCAACCCAGGAGCATAATTGAAACGTGTTGGTATTTGGAACTAGGAGCTTATAATGCTAATTTAAAGCTATTTATGGAAAAGTAAAAATTGCCAGAATGAACACTACAATACAATTTACCAAAATTGAATGCTATAAATAATGCGAAAGTATCAAAGAATATTACAACAATGTCAAAACCTCTGAGAAATTGTACAAGTGATGTGAAAGTGAAGAATATCGGAACAATCAAAACATTTGGAAAATTTTATTGAACACACATTCCTTTGATTGTTATATGTTTACCACCACTATTTACTTGTACAAAAAATATATCAGAGATCATAACTGATACCGAGAGACCGACAATAATTATCAATCAGAGTTATGTTTTAAGACTATTTCGAAATGGCGTGACAATATTTTAATTATATATAATATATATATATATTTCTGTTGCAGGATTTCTTTAAGCAAAAAAGTTTTAAGGGAAGATTTTGTTCATTTTGGTACACTAAAGATATTTGTCTAGCTCTATTGTTTTTGAGACTGGAGAAATCAGTATTTTATTAGTACTTATGAAAAATCAAATTTTTATTTGTTTATGGATGATTTGTCACCTGGTCTGCAAAATGTAATTAATTTTAGTCTAAAATGTATGTGTGATTTAGAAAATATTTTTACATATTTTATTTTTTGTTAAGATATGATGGATATATTTGTGTTGCATATGATCCTACTGAATTTATATAATTGGTTTTGGAGTAATAAGTAGTGAATTTGTTCATTTAAATTGGTGTTATTTTCACAAATGTTACATAATCTTCCTGCTTTTTACGATTTTATGATAATTGTAACTATGGTTAAGCAGTGAATAGAAGTAAATACAAATAGTTCTGAATAGGTTAATTATCTTCTATCCTTTCAGTCGAAGGTTTATTTAAACAGATTTTTACCTCTGTAACATCGAGACCTACAATCGATAAATTAGAGGCACACAGGGATCCTTGTTCATATTATCTATGGAACGAAAATCCATAATTGCAGTGACGATAGTGGGAATCTTTAGGTTCCTTACTCAATTATTAGAAACTAAAGAGTTAATCTTTTGATTGGGATTACTTATTTATTTTTTGTCAATCTTAACATGAAATTTCCTTACCACGTTCCTTGTTAAATCGCTATTATCTTTAATCCTAAATCTTTCTATAGAATAAAAATCCATAATTGCAGTGACGTTAGTGGAATTCTTTCGGTTCCTTATTCAATTATTTTGTTTACATTTAAACTGCTGTTAGTAAATTACTTTTGATTAACTCTTATCCCTAATTGGCATGGTCTTTCAGGAGGTTGTTTGGTATCGGGGAGGAGGCCCTTAAAGATCTCTGAAATCACTAATGCATGCGACTTCAAACTTGGTGTGAGTAAAGACCGTATCAATTAGATTATTTTTCACGTATGTTTGGCTGACGTCATCATGAATTAACCAAAAATTGACCAAGTTTTGTCAAAAAAACTTTGGGTCAATATTTTTATACATTTTGTTTCCCACATAGCATGTGTACACATCATACCTGAAAAAGTAATATTTAATGTCAATATCTTTGTTTATAACATAAAAATGAGAAAATTTTTATCAGGTAGACTTGACAAAAATTATTAATCACTTTTTTTATAAAACTTTCAAGAAATGTAGGTAATAGATAAAAACTAAAAGTCACAAAATTTAGGAGATATATAGGAAAGCAAAAATTACTTATGAGGAAAAATCTATAGGAGGAAACAAAATTATAATTGGTTTCTTTGGTGTTTTCTTAATTCCTGGGGTTAATTATTTGAAATAGATAAATAAGTTGGTAAAATTTTGCATTATTGTAAATAATTTATTTAATGATACCAGTTTTTAAATTTATTTCTCCTATGATTATCTGTTCTATTGTTATTTTAATAACAATTGTCTGTTAGTAATAACAATTACCTGTTAGTGATTGCTTTGTGCGAAGTAAATGGAATAATCGTAATGAAAAATATTGCAACTCAACCAAATTTTACTGATGTTTAAAATAAATTTCGAGATTAGCATGAGACCATGAAACACGCATGCGAAGCACATGAAATATGTACAGTATGTTGAAAATAATTAAAACCTGGAAGGGGGCGGAAATGTTTAATCGTTTTCAAACACGCATGCGAAGCACATGAAATATGTACAGTATGTTGAAAATAATTAAAACCTGCAAGGGGGCGGAAATGTTTAATCGTTTTCAATTACCGAAATTATGAAAATATTCGCCAATACAACACAAAAGTAATCTTATTTTACTAGCCCAATTTAATTTTTCTTAATCCATTGTATCTCTAAAATTGACGCGCATGTACGAGCATTTCATGACAGTTTCCACTCATTTTTGTTGGAATATCGTGTCGGTCTTTCAACACATGAACTAGTGCCAAACAAAGGAGATATAAAATTCAACAAAGTTTCCGTCATAAACTGTAAAAATTTATTAAGCGTTCTTCAAAAAGGCAACTTTCATTGTGGCATTTTCACTTTAATTGCACAAAGTCTTTCTTAAAACAATCAAAAGTTTTTAACGTGAAACAACCTTTGTCTTAAATGGCTATTATTTTTAAGAAAGTGTTTACACCACCACCGATGACGGTAATGCTATACGCCATTGTGTTCTTGTGTTCAGTATTGTTATGTGTGTTTAGTAGGGTTCCTAGATCTGAAATGTTAGAGAGAAACAATCTTTATCTATCCACTGATTTTTATGGTCTAAAAATTTATTTTTCCGGATTGTTAGAAAAGCTTTTGCCTTGTACATACGTTTTTGATAATTATGATGAAATTGTGTCAGTGATAGTACAAAGCTTAACAACGCGAAAACAAGGAAACGAAACTTCGACGAAATTACTAATTCGAATCTGCTTGCTTAGTCTCTTGCTTAAATTACACATACTTTCCAGGATGAATTTTATAGATCGTGTTATTACGTGAGATAACAGATTGCAGGTGGATTAATTTATTATCATTAATATACGTATGTAATGTGTTTCAAAAGCTCTCTGAGCTTAACAACAACACAATCGATTGAGGTAAGACTTAAATTACCTAACAACAACATAATCGATTGAGGTAAGATTTAAATTACCTAACTTGTATTAGTCGTACAAAACTTGTTTATTAATAATAACATAGCTCAATAGAATGAATCACCGGTTAATTACTGGAAAAACCAGAAAGTATTGATTCAGCATCTCGGAAATCAGAAAGTGTCGATTCAACAAGTCGACGTAAACCAATACACTGAACTTGGGTCTTAAGTTAGAGGTGTAAATTATTCACACGTTCAGATGAAGATGGCGGTAAGTTTAAAAACAATAATATAACTCTATCAGCTCCAATAACACTAATTTTTGTAAGGTACTAAGGGAAACTGTTGCTCTCTCTCTTTTCCGGAAGCGGCCTAATCAGTTACAATAGCACTGCTGTAAATATCACCAGGTAATAGCTGCCTATGTTTAAAATAGTAATGTTTACACTAATTTTACTATCAGTATACTATCAGGAGAAGAGAAGCCACAGTGAGGCGACTTATAATATGCTACCTATCCAACCCAAAACAACCAAGAAAGATTTTAACACTTTAGCTACACCCACCTTTTCAAAACATTCTGTAGATTCTCGGATATATGTGAGAAAATATTGGATATGTTCTTATAAGAACTAGTCCGTGAAGAAAGTGATCTAAACAGAGATACCATAAGTCGTGAGTTGCGAGTTGCTTGTTACGAGTTGCAAGTTGTAATTTAAAGTACAAGTTGAAAAGTAAATGTACCAGTTGATCAATAAAAGTGCGAGTTGGTCAATAAAACTGCAAGTTGCGAGTTGTTTAAAAAATAGTAATAAAAGTATGAGTTAAAGAATAAAGAGTTTGTGTATAAATTTTACGAGATGAAAACGTGCTGCTTTTAAGTTACGAGTTGAAAATACAAGTGCGAGTTGAAGAATAAAAGTGCCATTTGATTAATAAAGGTTCGAATTGATAAATAAAAGTGCGAATTTATTAATAAAAGTGAGAGTGTTTTTTTTGCCGTTTCCCTTCATATTGCGCAGGATCGCTGCATGTGGTAGGCAGTGGCACTTTTCCCTAATTTCACCCAGTATTCCTTACCCATTAAAATATCAGAAATTTCAAGGTTATCGTGGCAAGAAAGGAAATACACCACCTGAAATTTCACGAAAAATTGCATAAAGGTCAGTTTAGTGAAATTCAAACTTTTACAGGGATCTTTTTAATGCTTTTAGAACCCTGGAATGTTATCTATGGGTATTTTACTTGAAAACAATAGAAAATAGCATCATTGTTGTTTAAATGATCTCTATTCAGTTTTCCAAGAGCTTTCTAATTGTTTAATTGTTTTTGACAAATGACAACCCAGTTTTAGGAGCCCAAGGAATCCCTTACGGTTTCAAGAAAAACCTTTAATATTTTTTGAACGAAGTAAAATTAGACCGGTCAGTAAAGATGATATGATATTCCTAAACCCTATAAAACTTTTGGAAGTAGTTTCATAATGTCCACT
Source organism: Bythotiara depressa (assembly GCA_027564595.1). Lineage (NCBI taxonomy): Eukaryota > Metazoa > Cnidaria > Hydrozoa > Anthoathecata > Bythotiaridae > Bythotiara > Bythotiara depressa. Next base: position 1,550 of record JANTOQ010708228.1, on the reverse strand, counting down.
AATTTGAAGCATTTTAGCTAATTTAATGCTTTCAAGTGATTTGTGATTTTTTTTTACTTTTTGTACTTTCGCACAATAAAACAGCAACTCGCGAGATAAAATATCAACTCGTACTTTTAATACAACTCGTTGAATTTATGTACCAACTCGTAGTTTTTATATTACAACTAACAATTAATAACTTGCAACTCGCAAAATAAAACACCAACTCGTACCATAAATGATCAACTCGCAACTCGCATCTGATAACTCGCAACAAATTATGTAACTACTCTAAACACCTTTATTCCCCTTTTCGTGTCATATTTCATAATTCTTTTTATCAAATCTATATATAATTACAATCAAGGATATTATAAAGCAGAGCTAATTTGATTATTGCACAGTGAATGATGTTCTTTCAATTTTTATGTTATTACACTGCATGTGCAGCCTTAAAACGATGTTCAAATTAATAGCTAATAGTTTTGATATTAAATGTAATTGTTCTATAAACGTGATGACGCAGTTTAACACTAGTTTTAATGCCGTTAACTGGAAGACCAATGTCCGGAAGCTCAAAGCATGGTATAAAAGCATAGAAGTTTTAGTTTGCATTTAGTCCTACCGACAAGAGACAGGGTGACGGTGGTACAGAAGCTTCTCTTTCTACATCGAAACATAAAGCTATTTGTTCCAACTCGTTTGATATACTACTACTCCTTCAACCCATAGATTTCAACCAATTAATTATCCAGAACATATCCGGAAGATCACAGGGTAGGCGACGGCTTTGCCACCACAATTCTACACATCCCTCGTTGGTGTTTAGTACTTGAGAAGGTCGGATACACTTTAAGGTAACGTAGAAAGACACTTCTTTTTATTTATAGTATCTTTTAATTATTCATGATCACGTTTGGAAGGGGCATTTTTTCCTGTTGTTGCAGGACCGTATCAAAGCTTGCTATAAGCAGTAGGACTATCCAGCCAGCTGGGGAGCGAAGGATGTTTTCAAATAAAAATTTATGTTTAGAAGGGAATAGCCTTTTCCCAGAGATTTTATACTAACAGAATAAAAAAGATAGCTAGCTGCAAGAATTAAAATTTGGCATGCTATGAATGCATTTTGATTTGTATCAAAATATTTTTGAAAAAGTATCTATCTCGATAGCTACACGCAAGTTATTTATGCATGTAACTGTACGGTACTGTATATTAATTTTTGAAGCTGAAAGCTTTACTCGTGTTTTTCGTTACCTTTTATTCGTTACAGTGTGACAGTATATTTGGCTTTTGAACCAGAAATATGTATTAAAAATAAGAAGTGGGATTCACACGAAATATCGTTTATCCTGTCTGCTATAGCATCATAAAAAAGTAACTAGTAAATTTAGTGACAAAATTATAAGTTAGCTACAGTAAATTTATTTTAATTAGGCCTACCTTCATACTAAGTTTTAAGTTCATAGTACTAGTAGAAGCTGAGAAAATTAGGGGGGTACACCTGCACATTAGCATCGATGCTATCTCCACAACTGCAAGTTTGGACACGAGCTAGCTTAAAAACT
>JANTOQ010708006.1:0-10060 GCA_027564595.1 Bythotiara depressa | reverse complement strand
CTGTAAGGTGTTAATACCTAACTTGAATAGGAAAAAATAAATAAAATAAAATAAAATAAAGCCATGACATCACATGCTCAATTTATTCAAAATAGTGTCCAAGAAGCGACACAATATCAAGAAGTGGCACCATATTTTCATCACAGATATATAGAACACAGCATACACACCCCAAATTTAGGGCATTAGTTCAGTGGTAGTGATATTGATCACTTGCACATTGTCTATTTGAATTGTGATTCATAGAACCGAGGGAAGAGCTTCAGTAGCACAAAAGGTTGCTTTAAAAAATGCAACCAGGGGTTTGCTTGTGGCCTCTCCTGGAAAGAATTGACAGACTATATGCCTTGAAATTACGGAGGCTAGCCATGCCCATTAGTTCAACTAGTATTATTACTACTTCCAATTTCCTATAGAACACGAATATTTCCACGAATATTTCCACGAATATGATGTTATATGATGTAAAGTTACAGAATTTTGTATATGAAATTTTTACCCAAGGCTGGTTAAAATTATTATATCACTGTATCTGCTTGGGTAAGCCACATGCAAAAAAAATATTGTATACAAATCAAAAGTATTTTTAAGTCTTTCGCAATTTTCTCCTGGTGTACACGTCTGCCTCTTGAAGTCATACTTTTATGATATTTATGTGTTGAAAATTAATTTCTCCAAAAGTGTAAACTATGTTTTTGTTGTTACAATTTTGTTCAGAAGAAGCTATTTTAAAATCTATGTGAAAAAAATTATTTCCTATAAGTAAAAATTACAATAAAAATCCATGTGACCATCTGCCAAAGAATCTGATAATGACTGTTAGCACAGTGTGTATCAAATGCAGGGAGACCTCTGAAGTCTTCTGGTGAAGAAAAATTGGGGGGAAAAGGCAGATTGTCATCTTAAAATAATAACTCTTATTGTCATCATAAAACCCCTTGATTTTCAAACCTAGTGTGTATGGCCACTTGAAGGAGCAGTTGCATGGTTTTGCATCACTGCGTCACTTCCTCAGGCTGCTTACAGATAGTTTCCCTAGCACAACTCTTTGTTGGAGCATGCAAATCTTTTATTGTCAATCTTGTTTTTTGTTCCCTATTGTATGGTAACTTCATTTAGTTTTGTGATGAGTACCCTACATAACCTGTATTTCCATGTTTATGATTCTGAATGACATTTACACACCATTGTTTGTACACATGATTTCTAGTTGTTTCATGCCTATAAGTACTGGAAGGGATTATTTTTAAGTATTTTTCACAACAAAAAATGAAAATCACTTATAAATTTTAATATGAACAGGTTGTTATTTTTTACTATTTTCTGTATTGATGAGTGTTTAAATAATTTTACATTCTCTTAGGTGCTGGAAGTGGTATTGGTAAAGCTGTAAGTGAATTGTTTGCTAAGGAAGGGGCTGCTGTGATTGGAGCTGGACTCCACAATGTCAATGAAACAGTTAAATCTCTACCCGTTGTTGATTCACAGTATCATATGGAATACAGTTTAGATGTTTCTTCCGAAAAAGATGTATCAAATATGATGGAAAAGATCATTCAGGTTAATATTTTTTATAAGAACTAATTACTTTCAGCCCTACTCATGTCACTGAGTGCTAAGCACAGAGGTATCAAATACAATTTTCAGTAGCCTTTGCCATGACTCAGCTGGGGATTGTGACTCCTACAACTTTGCAAACCAGAGATGAGCACACTAGCTACTGTAAGAATAATTTAATTAAAATAGTTCTAGATTAGACTTGTGGCAGTGAAGAGTGCAACAAATGTTTACAAACCAAATTTTTTAAAAAGTGTTCGAAGTTTGCATCTAGAAGATGCTTGATTATCACTATTTTGTTTGTTTACATTTTAAGTGCTATGTTCAAGGCTGCATCCAGATGTTTTTGATGTCATAATGCTTCATCTACCATAGTGACGCCTTGAAGTTTTCAAAAACTAAAAGAATATTCTACAATATACTAGTTCCAACTGGTTTAACATGATCATAATAAATTGTATTTGTACAAAAAACAACTTTTGATGTTAGAGTTTGTGTTCCCAGACTGTGTATTAAAAAGTCCCTGGATGTTAATCTGATGTTAAAAGAACATAAACAAGTTTTGTCTACAAAGCGAACTTTTTTTTGTTTATATATCTTTGTTCCTCTTTCAAATTAATATTGAGGATCAACATTCAGCACCTAGTAGATATATGAAGCATTGAATTAACATGGAAGTATCTCCGTTCTGGAGAGTGATTTCATTATAGGATATGCAGGAAAAACTGCATAATATTTTCCTCCACTGGCAGTTATTACTATATAGGTGGTTAATATAAGCCTTTTGATATAAGCATTGCATAACAATCTTGTATTTCAGCATTATAAGAAGCCACCTTGCATAGCAGTTAATTGTGCTGGTATTACAAGAGATAATTTCTTGGTCAAAATGAGCGAGGAAGAGTTTGATGATGTCATAAATGTTAATTTGAAGGTAAAACATAATTATATAATTAACTATTTTATCCTGAGTGTTGCTTTCAAATTGAATTAATACATGAAATCAATGACTACGCTATTATTTTAATAATCTTTTCCCAGGAGTTTATATCATGCGGTTAAGCAAGGCAAATATTGTTTAGAATGGGTTTGTTTTAAGACTTTTACACCATTACTATTTCATGGGCTAGTTTTATCTGTTTGTTAAGTGAAAATAAAAATTTTACATCAGTGAATCTACGATTTCAGGGCTGTTTTGTTTATATGTACTAAGTTTATAATATGGATTTGATGTTATTTGAAGTATAAACCATATTATTAGATTTTCTTAATTAAACCTACATAAACTGGGGCGATACTTGCAGTCTTATATAAAATAAATTTTGTATTTAATAAATAGAATTTCTGCTTAAAAATTTAAGAAGGTTAGCAGCTATAATAGATGAATTAATAAATAATTAATTTCAAATTTCATAAAATTGTATTTTTCCAGATAATCTACTATATTTTTTATTCCTTTGTATATGTAGGTCATTAGTTTTGGATCTATATCAGATGTATAAAAATCTGCTTGACTCAATCAAAATACCTACATACATGTCTTTGTGTAACAGAAATATATTAGACCAATTAGAGTTTTTGTATTATTACCTCCTCGAAAACAGATTCAACTTTGTTGACATACAGTGCACACATTTAGTTGATCATGATCATACACTGTGCAATTTCTTTAGATTGAGAGATGGTAGTGCATTTTCAAAGCATAAAATTGTGTTTTTTGGTTTTATTTTTGTTGACATTTCATAACCTTATCTATAATGGACATGGTTGACTAATTTATAAAATGATCTTACCAGGGGTTGATGCAAGGTTTTTGTAACCTTAGTCAAGATTGGATGTAGTCCAAAAGGAAGGTGCTGTTTGTGCAGTAAGTCTGGAGACACTTAATTTGACCTAATTGAGGGGCTTTAAATGAAGCATAAATTAGTCTTTAAAATTTATAATGTTCCCTGATTTTAGCCTGCATTTTTGTGATTGGGTTTAAAAATATACAGAAAAATCTATTTTGCATTCCAATTCTACATTTACTCCATGTACTGATTTGGAAAAAACATTGGTATATATATTAACCAGGCATGCTAGTCCCCCAGGACAATAATAATAAAAATTACATTGTCTGTATTAGCCACTCAAAGGTGGGGGTATCACTCTTGCCAAAAGTTCAATGTAGCCAGCATAGGTAAATATATATCAAAACAATACCAAATGAAACAAAGAATTATCAATATAAATATTAATACTCATAAATAACAGATACAATTTGTTAGTAATTTTGAGACTATTTGGTAATATATGACTAGGATTCATGTTTTGAGGATGGTATATCCACTTTGTGTTAAGATACATTCCTCTGACGTGGATGTGATATATATGTCTTGTAGGAGGCACAGTTTGCTTACTTACAAAGATCTACATATACACCTTAATTTTCATTTCTTTATGACAGGTATACTATGATAGTTGTTTGTTTTTTATAACAGCCCACTGCTTTTACTTAAGCCGGCAATACACGGTCATATTTTATATGACATATGATATATGATCATATGAACACCTGGCATATATTCATCATATGTGTAGTTAATACATGTTCATATAATTTTATGTTGTTTCTATCAAATGTTGCTTAATCTTTTGCAAAAAACTTGTTTACATTTTCTTTGACACTTCGGTATAGGAAAAATACGCATTCTGATTGGTTAAATACTTAATTTAAATGGAAAACAATGGAAATGTACATAATGATCATATATATATGATCATATAATAATACATCATATGAGGTATAATACACAATCAAATTTGTATGATCATAGAGTATATGATGGTATATGTCATAAAATATGATTGTGTATTACCGGCTTTACACACACATAAACATTATAAATAACCTTATATAAAATAATGTGTATCAGGAACATGTAATAAAGCATGAAAATGAAAGCATGAAAATGGTAGAAAGATGCATCAAGAACATGTAATGAAACATGAAAAGGACAGAAATGTGCACCGAGAACATGAAAATAACAGAAAATAAGATGTGCATTAGGAATATGCAACGAAACATGAAAATGGCAGAAATATGCATCACAGACATGAAAATGATAGAAATAAAAAAACAAGTAAAAAATATGAAATAACTCAATATGAACATAATAATGCAGCATAAAATAAGAAAATAGTTAAAGTGAATCATTGTAGATAAATAGAGCAATTCTTCCACCCCCGTCGAAGCCATACTGACCTTAGCAAAGGAATTTCTTCCAGGCCTGGCCTTACTATCTATACAATAAAATAAGATACAGTTGTTAGCTTGAAGAGATGAAAATATTTTTCTTGATCATAGAGCTACAAAGCTTTTATTTTATATTTATTTCACTAAGGAAAAGGCTAAAGTTTGATAAAAATGGAATTGTTATTTTTCAACTTAACATTATTGATATTATTCATGCAGGTTGTTAAATAATTGTCAGCTGAAGCGTTTGCAGCATATAATACACGTTATTTGTTTTATAAGAAAAACTTTTATAAGAAAACGAGCCTCAAAAAGCAAGATTTGCTAAGAAAATCGTAAGAAAATCCCCAGTCTCAATGTAATATATTGCTGAAAAATAATGTCCGTACGGTGTCAGAATTAATATTTACAAAGGGTGCATGAGGAGTTAAATAAAAGAAATGATGTAACAAATTTCATGGCGAACACATTGTTGTTGTTATTAGATCTGAAACAACAACAATGTCAATTGCGCAGTGCTATTACAGATTTGTTGCGATATATATCGGAAAGGGCACCATTCTTTCGCCTGATTTATTAGGAAAAAGTTAAGAAAATCTTAAGAAAATTTCAGCCTGTTTTCCATGGATTTGGTAAGAAAATTGAGCCTGTGCTTGAAAAATGGTTTTCTTATAAAACAAATAACGTGTAATCATTTTCATAAGCAATCAAAAATCAAAGATTTTCAAATGTTTTATAAAACCTGAAACGGAAACAAGTTGTTTACTATATATGCATTTTTATTGGACCTTGGAGTAAAAAAAGTATAGTAAAAAGTTTGAATTGAAGAAGAAACCTGTTCTTCTTAGTAAATTTATTATTATGCGCATGTGTTACTTACGAAAAGCGCTGCTGCTGAGGAAGCAAAGTTTTACTTATGTAAAAGGATTATTATAAATTTAACTGTGAATTATCTGACCACACAACGTTATGCAACACATTATTTTGCAAATATAAATTGAATTTAAATGAATTCCAGACATGGTTTATCCTTTGCAAAAACAGCTCTAACTTTTTCGATATCTGGTACTATTTTCTGGTCTTGTTTCACAGATAGATACACATTACTCAATTTTAGGGGAAATAACATCCTATGCTGATGTTCCCCACAGGATACTACATACTTTGCCAACAATAATTGAAAGAGTGAGAACAGACAACAAACCTGACCACTTATAGTTAATTAAATATTCTAAAGCTTCATGTATGACAAGTTGTTTAGGTGAAGCATCATAAGGAAGTGATTGGTTGTTTAGTGACAAACACCTATCTAAAATACTGCTTCGATTATTTTTTTATCACCACCTTGTTTTCTCCTGCTAAAAGATCAAAATGGAGATGTATGCATAAAAATTCAGGGTAGAGAAATAATTCCAGAGAAGTTAAAATTCTCAACTCGCCTGTAATATAGTTATCACCAGCCAGTACCAAAGATAATGAGCTATACAAATAATTCTCATTTGCTTCCAATCTGAGACGAAAATATTTAATTTAAATTAATAAATGTCAAGAAAAGAGTTACTCTATTATATCTAGTGTAATATATCAAGATTTCATTCAGAAAAAACTTATATTAAAACTACCATTTTGAAATGACAGTCCTGCTCTGACTGTCTGATATAGGATGCACAGGAGTATTAGGTTAGTTAGTAGCTATCCAAGGGTACTGAGTTCAAGTCCTATCACTGACAATAAAAAATAAGAGGTTAATCTTCTGGTAATCCTTAGGTCAATTGTGGAATGTCAGGTTAAGTGGAAGCACTTACTTGACTCGTAGAGATGAGGAGAGACTTCGAAAGCAGCCAACAGAGGTGTTCTAAGAAATAGGTGTCCTAGTGGGGTATCCATCCTGGAAAATGGAGGTGTTCTAACGAAATACTCAATTTGATGTTCCTGGCAAATTGAGGTGTTCTAGGAACATTTTTTTCCTCCCCTGGATAATTGAGCTGTTCTAAGAAATTATGTTCCCTCTCCTGGCAAAAGGCGGTGTTCTAGGAAGAAAATTTTTGGTTCCTGGCAAATTGAGGTGTTCTAGGAAGGAAGAATTTTGTTCCTGGCAAATTGAGCTGTTCTAAGAAAAAATAATTTTTGTGCTTGAAAAAATGTTTTAGTTCCTGGCAGATTGAGGTGTTCTAAGGAGAAAGGTTGAGTCGTTCCTGGCAAATTTAGGTGTTCTAGGAAAATAAAAACCTCTTCTTGGGAAATGGAGGTGTTCTAGAAGACTTCAGCAGCTTTATAAAATTCTACTAAAAAGTCCTTCCTGGCATTTCAGAACACCTGTTTTCCCAGAACACCTCTGTTGGCTGCTTCTGAGACTTTCTGTAGCTAATATGGAAGCTTTAAATTCAACCTGGATGTTACTTATGGCCCCTTCTTGAAAGAATTGCCAATATATATGCTTTGATTGAATAAATAAATAAATAAATTATACCCATTACCCTTATATTCTCCAAATTACTATCACTATCACACCAAACCACTAAATGAATAATTTTAATTATTCTAAATTAAACTGTCAATACTTGAAACAGCACAACAATTTAAAAATGTGATTGACTAATAAGTAATGACTTTTTAATTCATGTGTAAGTGAGCAAAGGTTTCTAGGAAAGTTTATGAATAATATTGTTTACATATATTTTACATAACTGAAGATTAAGTTTCTAGGAAAGTTATGAAGGATAGTAATACATACCTTGGTACAATCACCTTCTGGTTTCCTTCCTTTGCTTTTGGTGTGGATAAAATCCAATGTTGTTTTTATACTAGTGAAACCACTCTCAAGTAAATGACAATAATCTGTCGTACTCAAAGAGTCATATGTTCCTCCTCACCTTTTCAGACAGAGTCTGCTAAATGCTAATAGCATATTTTGTAATGTTGCCTTTTAAAGTGTTGACCAACTTGTGTGTCTGTAGGAGCCAAGAGAAGATAATGTTCAGTGAATGGGATGATGAGAATAAGTTTATTCTTGTCCTATTCCCTGAGCATTCTCATCTCATAAACTGAGAGTTTTATGAACAAATCCTGCAAATACACCAAGCCAGTTATTTCACTGGATTATCATTTTTACGTCAATGCAGTAATGTAGTATTAAAAAAAGCTGACGTCAACATTTATGAACTTTATGAATCCGATGAAAAAGTAAATAAATAAATCAATTATAAGTAGAGTCAAAAGTAAAAAATGCGTTGAAGAGAATCTCCTCCTTTTGGTGTATTTCCCTTCATGTAAATCACTGATACTGTGCTTGGACATATATGTTTTGTTATAAAACTCCCATAAAGTCATCGCAAAGGTGTTAATTGCAGAGAGGATTTATGGTATGTTTATGGTGAATATAACCCTTCTTCACAGGTGCTATTAAGCGTTATTTCCAGTCTTGTGAAATTGATTAGGGATTAATAATATTTGTGTGATCAGAAAATAATATTATATGCACTATTCTCAGATACATCATTTTGGTAGAGGTACCAAATTTTGATGCTTTGTTTATTAAGTCAAATTGTTGATGATAATGTGTATTTCATACGGTTTTAAGATATTTGATATGGTCTATTTAACAAACAAACAAACAAATGTGATAAAATTGTTCTTTACCCATTTGAAATAATCATAACATATACTGTGTTTTATACTAATAGATGATTTAATCATTTATATGAATTCTCATACTTGTGATTGTGAAAAAAAATTTATGAGCTAAAGAAAGCGACGTTTAAAAGTTGCAATTTTTCTGTGGATATTTCCTGTGTGTTTATAGGTCATTTTTACCAAATATTTCTTTTTAAACACGTGATAAGCCAGCTCCAATTAAATCCTGCCTGCTCAATTCTAGCTTGTCTACCAACGTGTCTACTAACCATAGTCTATAGAAAGAAAATCATTGAAAGACAGACCTGACGTTTGGAGTAGGGGAAATGAGGTAAAAATATAAATGTGACCAAATCGATTTGTCACACCTAAGAATAGTTCATACACAAAACATCATTGTATGTGTGTAAAAGTTTTCCCTTTTCAAATTTCTGTGGGAATGCTTTGAAAAAAGCATATTAAAGAAGCATTTTTAGACTACCACTTTGTAATTACTGTGTTTCACTTATAAAAACTACCAAAAACCTACTAAAAAATCCTATATTGAGTGGCCTATCATCTTTCTATAGACATAACTGTAGTTGACTGAAATTATATTACTCAGCAATTTCTTGGAAGATAAACATTTAGATCTTTAATTATGGTTTGCTAAAATTATTGGCATTATATACATATATATCTGATTATTGTTATTTACACAATTACACTGAAATAAATAATCTGGCTCCTACTGTATCATACTGTCAACAACAATCCTAGATACTCTTGAATTGCACTACGAACAAGGTTTGAATGAGGTTCTCAAAAATCTAGAAATATCAGATTCAGAGTGACAATGTTTATTCATACATAATATGTTTGCTGAAAATATAGGGAAACTCCCTTAAAGTTTGTGTAAAATAAATAAAATTAATACCCACAAAGTATCAAATAAGGAACAGTAATGGCAGACTTGTAGATATCCTCCTATTTGAATAATTGTTATTCTTATCTTTCTTGTCTAATGTCTATTGATTTACTCTAAACAATTAGGGAATCAGCTCTAGTATGTATAAAGGCATTAGAAGCGGAGAAGTTTCTGTTGTTTGGTATATTTATTGGGTTATTAGAATATAAGTACTGTTGCAAAATACTGTTGCAAATTAACCAGAGGTAACCAAAGGTTATGTCAATCTTCCATATATAAAAGGGACTATTGAAATGCATTGACGCAGTTTCCCATGGAGGTGTGAAGTAATTAAATTCTGATCCTCTTTATATGTATAAGAACAAGATTTTTTCAACAATCTCATTGCCCGATGATGAGAGAAGTATCTCTCAAAACATAGCCCATCGTTTAAATCAATCAGGTCCATGACATGATAAAAATATTTTACTGTATGTATTGTAAGAATACCACTGTAATTTGTTAGGTTAATTTTTAAATTGTGAGATAACGTATTACTATTACATTGCAGGGCCCCCAGTGCATGTTTTTCTTTGGGGGGGCTGAATAAATTCCTAAAAAATGTCACCCACCATGGCTGGGGGGACGAAGAAAATTTTTCATTCTAGATCACCTAAAACGACCATAAACTGTATTGTTTTGACCTTTTAAACTTATTAAAAACATCAGATTAATGCCAAATGTATCTG
>JANTOQ010707895.1:0-10061 GCA_027564595.1 Bythotiara depressa | reverse complement strand
GTAGTAGTAGTAGTAGTAGTAGTAGTAGTAGTAGTAGTAGTAGTAGTAGTAGTAGTAGTAGTAGTAGTAGTAGTACTTTTCGTTTTTGGTATTTTATAGTTGCATCTGGAATTATTTTTCTTAAAATAAGAATTAAACACTTTGTGTTGTTGATTGTTGTTGTATTTAAACATAAGGTTTAGATATTGATAGACGTTAATTTCATAAATGTCAAGTATATTTAGTTTCTTTAGAATTGTTTTGGAATGTTCATATCTGTCTTTATATAAAATTATTCGGGTAGCATGTTTTTGTTTACTTAGTAACTTTTTAAGTTTTGTTTTGTGTGTACTACTCCATGCGATATTTCCGTATGTTAAATGACTATGGAAAAGTGAAAAGTATAAATGTTTAAGACATTTTGTATTTTGGAAGTATTTTGTTTTGTAAAGTAAGCCAACGGATTTTGATAGTTTAGATTCCACAGCACTAATATGCTGTTTCCGTGATTAATGATCGTCTAGAACGATTCTAAGAAATTTTGTATAGTTTTCACCTTGGTCATCTATTTTTAGTATGGGTAGTCTAAGTGGAATGTCATCTGCAACTGACTGCTTATGGAAAAAAGTAAATTTAGTTTTTTCCGTATTTAATGATAATTTGTTAGCTTTAAACCAGGTTTTGATTTTACCAGTTCTCTGTTCACAATGTTAAACAGTTCCGTAATGTTTGAATTAGTGTAAAATAAGTTGGCGTCATCTGCAAACATGATTAAGAGGATGCTGTGTGTAAGTCATTTATGTATATAATAAACAAAAGGGGTCCTAGAATAGAATCCTGTGGTACTCCACATCTGATTAGAAGATGTGATGTCATATTGTTTCCATAGGGAATGAATTGAGCTCTATCTGTTAGATAATCTTTAAGCCATTTATGCGTGTTGTTTTTTATACCATAATGTTTTAGCTTGCGTAAAAGGATTTCATGATCTACCGTATCAAAAGCCTTTGAGAAGTCGATAAAAATGGCAAGAGTAAATTTATTTTAGTCAAATGCCCTGGTGATTTTACATACAGTTTCAAGATAGCATGTTCTGTACAGCAATTATTTTGAAAACCAAATTGTTTTTGGTATAAAAGATTGTTGCTAGTTAGATAATAAAAAATTATATTATACATTATTCGTTCAAAGATCTATGAAGGAGACGACATAACCGATATTGGTCTATATATTTGTTGGATCTCCAGCTTTAAAAATTGGTGTAATTTTTGATATTTTTAACTTATTTGGAAATATTCCTTCTCTAAATGATAAATTTATGATGTGAAAAAGTTTTTTTTTTTATTTATTTCATATTGACATACTAGTATGACATTGCTTGGAATCTCGTTATGCCCTGAGGCTTTGTTTTCAAAGCAGGTATATATTCTTCCTCTGAAAGTTCTGTTTCTGATATTGTAGTATTAGTTTCCTGCAAGTATTCGTGAAACGCCTGATTTCGGACCTGACATAGTTGGAGCACCGTCATAACATAGACCTCTGGCATCTTCGATCTTCATATTCATTCGCTTAAGGTTAACGACGAGGAACTATTCAACGGTAAGAAAGGATTTTATTAGTATGGAAGCTGTCAAAGAGTAGAAGTCGTTGGGAAGAATAATTAGGACAGTGCAGCAGGAAATGTTCCGTTGTTTCAATAGCATTCATACAACATAAGCAGATTGGGTTTATAGTATTTTTAAAATTATAGCGAAATATATGTTCTCGAAGGTGACTGAGACCAAGATGGAGTCTAGTTAGTAATTTAAGTCCACTAGGATGGTGCACATTGTATACAGGTGACGCCTTAGGACGCATAAACTTTAATAGAGACCTTTTAAAGGACGTTAACGAAGGAGAATTTTGAATAATAGGATCGAGTTGTTGCCAGTTGATGGCAAAAAAAGGCAAAAACGTTGACTTAAAACGTTCTGTTCTATAAGATGGTAATTTTAATGGTGTAAACGATCTAATGCTATAAGATGAAGTTCGCGTTTCAGGTAAAATAATTTTTAAATACGCAGGAGCTATATCAGTTTTAATTTTATAATAAAAGCATAATCTCCGAAACCATCTTCTTTCTTTTAAGCTTTCTAATCCTACCTCTTCATAAAGATTTTCACGTGAGGTACCAAATACAGCGCCAGTAATTGCCAAAGAGGCATTATACTGAACAGACTCAATTCTTTGGAAAAATGACTCATTGAACGCATTATCGTAAATTATATCCCCATAATCTAAATGTGGTCTAATGAAGAATTTATAAATCTTAATTAATGTATTCCTTGGTAGAGAATTGTAGAGACGTTTAATTAATCCAATTCCTTTATTAGCTTTAGAATTTATTTCTTTTAGATGACTATTAAAGTTTAGTTTTTTGTCCAAAACCATGCCTAAATGTTTGCGAGCTTCCATGGAAGATACTGCACTATTATTAAATGTTAATATTGGGAGCAAAGTATTAGAATTTCTTGTTGAAAACACAATTTCCTCGGCTTGTTTAGAAGGATCTGGATTAAATACATTTTGCACTTATAGGCCCAATTTGCTATTAACTTAAGATCGGTGTTTAGCACATAGGAAGAAATATCATAATCATTCATAACTTTACAGAGAGAGGTGTCATCAGCAAAATATTTTTACATTAGATTGAAGACCTTCAGGAATATCTTTAATGTAGATAAGAAAAAACAATGGACCCAAAATCGAACCTTGAGGTACACCCACCAGCTTTAAAGTTTTTCCAAAGTGAAGCCTGTCCATTTAAGACTACTCTTTTCATCCTGTTTGCCAAAAAGCTTTGGATAAGAATTAAGATGGAATCATTAACACCATAGGTTTGTAGCTTGTAAAGCAAGCCTTCATGCCAGACCCTACCAAATGCCTTAGAGATATCTAAGAACACACCCCGGTTTTCAAGAGAAGGGAAAGCATCAAAATCTGAATAAATTTCATGAGTTATTGCTAGTAACTGTTAAATACATGACTCATTTTTGCGAATCTGACTGACAAGGCGAAAATATATTATTAGATTCAAAATACAAGTAAAGAGAATCATATATACATTTCTCAAATATTTTGCCACACATAGGCAACAACGAAATTGGTCTATAATTTTTTATTAAATTTTTGCTACCTTTCTTATGTACAGGTACTACATTTGCTTTCTTCCATTTATCTGGATATATGCCTGAATTTAAAGCATTGATAAAGATAATGACTAAAGGACGAACAATTGATTAATCGCATAATTTGATCATGCGAGAATAGATACTTCATCACATCCATGAGCTTTATTTTGCTTTAATGAACGAATGATTGATAAGATGGTATCTTCACTAAAATTAGTACTATATATAGTAGTGTTGGATTTGCGCTCAATGGGTGGTAAGGTACTGGAATTTTTAATTTGTTCACATTGCTGCGCAAAAAACATATTAAATAAAGAGGCCTTTTTAAAAACATCCGTTATAAAAGTATTACTTTCTAAAAGTGGTGGAATTACAGAAATCTTTTTCTTATATAAGAATTTATTAAGTAAAGACCAATACGATTTGGCACCTAAATGAGATTCATTAAGTTTATTTTCAATACAAGAAAAATGTCTTGTCTTAGCATCAGTTATCAGACTAGCACTTAATTTAGTAATATTGTAGAGATTTCCTTTGTCTGCATCGGTGCGAGCATGTTTTACATATCTTTGGTATATTTTAGCCTTGTCATGGCAAATTTGTTTAATTTCATTAGTCATCCAGGGTGCATCCTTATTCCTACATATAGTAGTTTTATTCGGAACAAAGTTATTGAACACATTTATAATACAATTATTAAGGAATTCAACCTGGTCATTAGTATCTTTAATGACTAAAACTATTTGTTCCGCTAACAGCATTTTGCACATTTTTGGCTATTTATCTCAAGAATCTAACTTTGAATTTCGGGAGATGTGTAAGTGTTTGTGCTTTTAGTGACCCATGTTGTCAACTCAGCATCCTCTGTGCCTCTTCACATTTTGTCTCATAATTCCAGTTTCCTCACGGTGGTAACGCTTGTCGCGCTAATATTTTCTTTAAGGGTTTTCGCTACTTTGATTTACTTGCGGCATGTTGATTACTTAATAACTCTCCTATGTCTCCTTGGACTGTCTGTGGTACAGTAACCAACCGTTCAGTTGCCTCCTTATGAGCATAAGATCTCGCATGTTGTGCAAAGCCAGCATCTTTTACGAGGGATTTTTTCCAGTTTCCAAAGCCTTGCTTTGTAAAAGCATCCTCTACTTTTGTAGAATAAATCAAACTTTTCTGAAGGCTTCATCATTTTGTTCTTCATGATTAAGCCAGTGGACTTATCGAACCAATGTGCTTTAAAGGACGTTAGCCTTTTATCATTCCCCAAGGTCCTCCCTAGAAAACCCAGAGATCACGGCTGGTTTGGCTTTTCCAAGAAACTATTCGGTATCACTTTGACAACAGTCTGGTCCTGTGTATTTGAAGACGCACTTCTGAAAATAGATGAAATAAAACTATTCTTACAAAAACGAATCAGAGAATTGCGGGAACAGAGATTCGAGTTATTTTCCAAAGAAAGAAACTTTAGAGAAAGTTAACTTATCTGGTAGAAACTTTAAACCAGCTCATCAGAGTAGGATTTGCTTTCTGTGACATTATGAATATTTTGAAACACACACACTCTTCACTCCAGTTAGCACTAACATCTGAGTTTTCAAAAATTATAATGAGTTTTTTATGAGAGAACATGCTATTCATTGCTGTGAATATAAAGAGTGTGAAGGTATTTATTTTCCAGAACATTGGCTGTTTATAGATTTAATATAAAAGAGAAAAATAGAAATCTATACTATACACTTATGGTAGAAGTTTATACACTACTACATAATTAAGTAGTTGTAGTTAAATCCTAAATATAGTAAACAAGAAACCATTGAAACGGATAACGGATAACAGATGTTTTAGAGTTTCACAGCACACCCCGCCCCCCAGGTTTCTACGATACTGTTAAAGCAGAAACAATTGGAGTCCTCGGAGAGATCATTGCATATAGTATTTATTTTAGTTTAAAGATGTTTGGTAAGTTTTTATTTGTTTTTTTTATTTTTGCTTGTTGTGATCGCTGGAAGTTTCATTCTACTCACGTTACGAACTGATTTGTGACTGATGTTTTAATGGTTTGATGAGATTATTTGATTGTTTTGATTTTACATGTGTGGTGAATTTTATGAACTGATTTATTTTGAACTGAACCGATTTGTAGTGACCTGAATTTATTTATTGAACTAAACTGAGTCCGTTAGAAAAGAAAATCAGATCTCGGAGATTGTTTTGTCGAAACAGCCATAACCGCTTTCAAGACAGACAAAAATGAATTAGTTAATGTTCGTACATTCAGAGATACCGTTATTGAAACATTTCAGAAAGTTAAAGATTTAGACGAGGAAATTTTAAATTTAATTGACGATGATAATAATTTAGAACAACATGAAGATGCTTCAAGATGATGGCTTCGTGTTAAATGTAAATAAAAAACTGACACATATTAATGACCTTTTAGATAAAACGTTTGTTGCAGAAACCGTTTCTTCTTCAGTCACTTCAAGTAAGGGTATTAAGCTTCCGTGTATCGAAATAAAATCCTTTGACGGATTTCCAGAAAGTTATTGGCAAACATTTTGGGACAGTTTCGAATGTGCAGTAGACCATAATGGAGAGCTTTAATTTCTTTTCATTTGTGCAAAAAATGACTTATTTAAAAAGCTTTGTAGAAGGGCAGGCTGCTGCTACAATCGCAAGTCTGGAAAATCTTGGAATAAATTCACAAATGTATGACCCGTCGCTTATCCCCGTTTTAATGGCAAAAATCCCAGAAGAATTAAATTTAATGATAAGTCGCCAATTAAATGGCAAGTACTGTTGGGACTTTAAGCTTGTTTTGAAAGCCCATAAGGCTGAATTAGAAGCTCGCTAAAAATCTTTATTCGTATCTAATTGTGAATTCGAAGATAGACGTAAAAACCTTTCAGCTTCCGCATTACATACCGGAACGTTTGTTATGAGATGTACTTTCTGTAAACAGTAGCATAAACCACAACACTGCAAGGTTGTAACATATATTGCCGCTCGTCGTATAATTTTGAGAGATAAAAAACGATGTTTCGCGAGTTTAAAAACAGGGCATTTGGCAAGAAACTATTCGTCCCATATAAAGTGCTTTAACTGCTTAGGTCATCGCCATATCGCCGTGTGTAATTCCGATCGGAATAATCGGATTCGATATGATCGTAACCGTAAAGAAGAAGCTTCAGAGGATCGTTTAACTTCTGACGCATGCGCATCTAACAAAAATTCATTTATTTTACAAACTGCAACTATGCACGTTCAGAACCCGATAACCTCGGAGCTTGGTCGAGCGAGAATCCTATTTGACAACTGTTCACAACTGAGTTATATTTCGCCGCATCCTTGTGATAAATTGAATCTTAAAATCAGAGAAATAAACATTAAAACATTTTGTAATAAATCAGGCAAAGAAACTTTAGATAAAGTACAAGTTTGTGTTACCGGACAAAATCTTCATTACGCCCGGATTAATTACCCACATTTTCAAAAAATCCGATTATCCGATAATAATCCGAATTCTCGTAGTCTCAGTCGATATACTCATAGATGCAGAATTTTATTGGAGTTTCTTGGAAAACGAAGTTGTTCGAGGAAACGAAGGATCCGTTGCGTTAAAGTCGAAAGTAGGATATATTTTAAGCTGTCCTGTCAAAAGCCAAGAACGAGGTGGTTGCTCTGTGTTAGGTTCCCATGTTTTAAAGGCGCAAGCAGAATGTGTTGCTAAGGAAACATGTTTAAACTAGAATCCGATTCAAACACCGAGTTTCCCTGTAAAATATTTCGTGACGAGATTCTAGACATTAAATTTGATGAATGTAACAAGCAATACCAGGTGACACTGCCGTCCAAAGATGAACACGAATTGTTAAATGACAATTACTCGTTATATTTAAGGCACGCCTTAATAATTTGAAAAGAAAGTTAAAAAACAATAAGGAATTGTTAACCGGATACAATGAAATATTGAAAGATCAGTTAAGCTCCGGCGTCATCGAAATAGCGTCGGCATTTAATTACACGAAATGATAAACAAACTACTAAAATACGCATTGTGTTTGATGCGAATTCAAAGGCATCTAGCCATCATTAATGGTTAACTCTGACGGAAAAATAAATTTACTTAAAAAGCTTTAAAACATAAAGATGTATGATAAATTAACTTTTATTCTTACTATAAATTCGTCAGGTGTCGTAAAAACCAAAATATTTCTGACAGCGAAAACGGAAACCCGTCTTCCTTAGCCGTCATTTTATCGACTGCTTTCAGCGAACCTGATAACGGACAGAATTACTCACTGTCGTCATCAATGGCAAACGAATGTCCTCTCACAATACATTTCCCCGGTTAGATTATTTATGGCTTTAAAGGGGAATTAACGTTTGGGAATTTTTGTGTGGAAATTTTATAGAAACCGATACTAGTCATTGTTATAATACTATGAAAATAAAAGCAAGCATGAAAAAACTCTTAGTTGGCTTTTTATAGCGATTTAAAGATTCTACAATTTCTTAATAATTGCTCTAGATGTGACGTCATAGGCGCCCTACTATACATTCAGAATAATAATAATAAAGCTTGGACATTTCTGTAAGTTCAATACGAAAAGCATGGAATATTCTTCAAGTTCAAATGAAAATATTATCGAAAGTGATTCCTCAAAGGATTTAGATGATTTTTTTATTTGCTCTTGCTATAAGAATGAACTTACCGAACAGGAAATACGCAGTTTGGAACACTCGGACGGGAGTGAAACACTAAGCTAACCAACCAATCTATTTAAAGACTCGTATTACGTATTGAATAATATAGATCACTCTGTTATGAAATTGAATCAGCTAAACAATAGAGGAAGAAAAAAATAATAAACAAATGAAAAAGTATTTAATCGTGCGTACGTGGTGCATAATGTAATTCTAAGAGAATTTATTGTGAAACTGAAGTAGGGAGGCTGTGACGTCACAGAGCTGCGAAAACACTAATAACTTAAAATGCTTATATCTTTGGATCGCAAAAAGCATTTTCTTTCAAATAAAGAGCGTTAGTCTTAATTTTTTTCGCTGCATAATATGGGGTAAAATAAAAATAAATTTATTTTTGACGTTAATTCCCCTTTAAGACGCGATTGAATATGAAATGGTTACCAGTTTGCGTTGAAATGAAACAGAAACGTCTGGACATTTAATAATATGATCTTTTCCATATATGACCTAGACCTTTATTTAATTTGCATGTGTTTTTGTCATATCGTCGTGTGGGAGATACAGACGTTAGTTAACATCGTATTTTAACGGATTTCTCAAATTCTTTGAACAAGAAGTCAACATGAGTTGATGCACTGACATTGGTTGCATACATCACAAGAATAATAACTCTGACCTGTCATTTTTAAATTACCAAAAGATGGGAAATTAGCCAAACACTGGCTAATATATCAAAATAGAAAATAAAATATATCACACGTGTTCCTTTGCGAAAAACACTTCGAATATACCATAGCTGCTTCGATTCATCTGCGGACCAAAGATACGCGCTTATGCTTTGGCGAGTGATACTCCTTTTCATAAATCATTGCGTAATATTACGTCATCTTTTCAAAACAGCACTTCTGTACATTTTAATGAAAAACAGATTAAAGGTTTGTATTCCTTGTCAAAAAGGAAACAAACCTACATTTTTTTTAGAGTTCTTAGCTTGGGTTGCTAAATGGAAATATAAAGAATGCTTTGACCGAATATGGTGATAAACCAAAAAATCGAATCTATTTGGATTTAAAAACTTGAAAAATGGCCTATATGCGTAAATTTTTATGTAGAATCTATATCTGAAGTCCGTTTTTTATAAAAACAAACTTCAAATTTCGGCCTAATATGAAAAGGTCTCTTCGAAATGTAAGCAATCAGGATTTTTTGCGCTTGGTTTTTATTTTAAGAACGGACGTAGTCATTTTGTGTTAGAACGGAATAAAAACAAATTATTTTAACATTAATAAGTACCTAGGAGGCCCATAGTAACTATTATTGGAATTCCTAAGTAAACGTCGGCCATCTTGGTTGGGCGATGAAGAAAATTCTTTGTTCTAGATTGCGTAAAACGTCCATAAACGGCATTATTTTGACCATTTTAACTTGCAACTTAGGACGTGAGGGCACAAACTTTAGGAGGGCAGGAATTCCGACCCCACCCCTCTAGTTGCGTGCCTGAGAGTGTAGCCTTTTGGCTGTCTAAAGGTAGAGTAAAATTGTTTAGTGCAATGCCATTTGTCATCTTTTATTAGACTATAATAGTCGTTCTAATCTTTAGTGCATAATGTTTTGTGAGAGCGAAGCTCGAAAATAAAAAGTTTATTTCAGGGGCGCAGATAACATACGCCGCAAATCAGGATATAAGTAAGAAACGACTATTCGAGTCTAATCATTTATAAGAGGTGAAAATCGCCCATGTCGAAGACTTGTTGCTGGTGCTATACCAATGCTATTCAATCATGCCGCCGTGGAACATTCAAAACGAAAAAGCGTTAGAGAAAAGCTGGAACTTAGGCAGGCAGTATGCGTTTTTCTGCACAACCTCGTTTCCTGGACTCTTGACGTTTTGGACATAACAACCGTGTCAAAAAAGAAAGGCTGGGTATGGAGTTGAGCTTCGGTTTTAAAACCTTGAAATGTTTAACCTAAAATACAATAACGTACGGAAATTATTATACAGCGGTGTATCCCGCAGTGCTTTTCTTCATGGAAACCGAGGTTAAATGTACTCGGCATTCCCACCTATATCTTGTATCCAAGAAAGGCGAGACAATGCAAACATTAATTAGTTATTGTATCAATTGTAATAATAATAATAATAATAATAATAATAATAATAATAATAATAATAATAATATATATTTAGAGTGGCTAGGCCCAGAAAAA
>JANTOQ010707673.1:0-10063 GCA_027564595.1 Bythotiara depressa | reverse complement strand
TGACGTTTTTTCATGCTCCGCGCATTAAAATGCGAATGTGAGGATTTCGTTCGTAACATCGATGTTATCAGATAGTTTTTCAGTTGATAATTGTTTGCAAAATATTAATTGAATACCAGTGAAAATACTGATTTCGGATGTCCACATCATTTCAAGGCCTTATAAAATAAATAAATAAAAAGCTTCCAATGAGCGATCTACTCGCCATGTTGCTGCAAGTTTTCAAAAAATTGTGTCATCAAATCTTAAAGTGATTAGATTGCGCTGTTTTGTTTTATCATCGTGAGTGCTTGGGAATAGCACAAAATAAACTTATCTGATTTTACGAGGGTTCCGAAAATCCTCTTCTTATTTTCAGAAAGTTTTTTGTTTGATATATATATATATATATATATATATATCCTGCAAAAAGAAAGACGTAAAGTACGTTGGTGCATGTCCTTTATAGGTTATTCATTTAACCTGGATTTGTATAATGTCACGACCATATGAAATGTCTTACAAATGATAGACACTTTCTACACACCGATCCAAACTTCCACGCAGAGCCCCATTCTTATATTTTCATTTACTTTATTTTTATCACGTGATTATGAATTCTCTAGCGGCAGATAGATCCAGTTATAATTGCCCTTTGTATTTCACGAACGAATAAAAAGAAAGCATTTCTAATGGAATGCTACACTGAAAATGAAGTCGAAATAATTTTTTAAATAAACAATATTTTACTGTTTTAAAGGTTTTGGAAAATCAGAACATATCCGTTGGAAGATGTTGGAGTTTGTCATTTCATTATTGGAACTCCTAATGATATGATATGTTTACCGTGCAATAGACCTAAACGATTTAAACTTTGGGTTACTTTGGGTTATGTTTCGAGAGATACTTATCACATCACCAGGAAGCGAAATTGTTGAAAAATTTCGTTTAAATACGAATAAAAGAAGATCTTTTCGGGCGTACAAGTGATAACACTGCGTTCGGGACAGTAAACGGTTCACTCAATGTGTGATAAAAACCAATTAATAGTATCTCATATAATGTGGCAGATATATGGCAGCTATGGCCAAAAACTTTCTTTACCCTCCTATAGGCACAGACGCATCTTCTCAACATTTTCACAAACAACAAACGGGAAAAGGACGGGTGACCGACCTTAAGTTTAAATACATATCCACTGAAGGGCTTGCGGGGAGGTTATGATCGGTACGAAGAAAGTTATTACTTTTTTATAGTCAAAGAGAAAAGAGATACTAGTAAATGTATAGTCATAAAATGTTCCACGCAATTGTCGTAGAACAAAACATTTGCATACATAAAACGTTTGTAAAATGTTTGTATAACGCACAATAATTTACTGACTGGCTAGTTTCAACAGTCTCTTCCACATACATAATTTGAAAATATATTCACCATCCGGTCTTCCAATTTTCGTTTTGTTTTCTTGGTTTTTGCTAATGCTTTTGCGATGCGACGGTGTGACGTTCTATTCTTTTTTAAGTTGTGCTTTAATGGAGACCTTCCCTTTTTCACCCAGGGTTCACCTTTTGTTTCTTCTTCCACAACGTACCCACCATCATGACCTCCAAGGATAAGGGCTTCTGTCATGCCCTTCATTGCTTCACTAAATCCTCGTACATCTGTTTCGAGTTCTTTCAAATCAGAAGAAACGCCTCGCGCTTCATCATTTTTTGGTATAGCGTACCTATTGTTTGCGTGTTGTTCTCCGTTTGAAGCTGCATTTTGAAATCGGTTGACTTTAACAGGGGCATATTGTAATTTCGTGACCGGATTTGGGTAATGAGATTTAAGAGATTCTGCTTTTTCTTCTGCTCTTTCCCTTTGTATATATTGTTTTGAATAAAAGACTGGTTTAGGGTACTGGAGCTTAGGTTGGTACATTTCTTCTTGTTCGGTCGATCCAAAGAGCATCGGGTTAAGCACCTGTTTTTGGTACGGATATTGTTGTTGGTACGGATATTGTTGTTGGTTCGTTTGTGTATCAGATCTACCATCGGTCGGATTTAACAATTGTGCGCCATAAGGAGGCGTCCAATAGTATGGTTGAAGACCGCTTCTTTCGTTATATTCTCTCACATCACCAGTAACCGAGTATAACGACGGTTTCCGGTTATACATCGACGATCGACCACTAACATACGGTGAAATTCTCCTTCCGTATGAACTTGGATAGGCGTTAACGTTTCCTTAAAAGTAAAGAAAAAATAACTGTAAGAAAATCATCATATTAAAGTGTTTAAGATCATATATGCACCGAGAATTGGTAAATCATTGTAAATATTAAAATCGTTGCAAAATATAACGTAATCGCAATTTTTCCCGTGACCAAAGATGTTACGTGAAAAATAGCCTCTTTTATCATGAACTTGTTGGTAACCGTGAGAGCGGAGTATAGAAAGTTTTAACGCAAAACTGTAACCAACATTTTGAGGTTAAGTTCAACCATGGATGTATCATACGTACTGTTAAAAGTATAAACGAATCCTAACATTGTGGCTCAGTCTTATTATATTCCTTGTGCTTATTTCACAATGAAGACAATCATGATCGAAGTTAAACGTTTTCAGTTTGATCGAAGACGCGTGGTTCTTAGGTGCTTTTGATACTGAAGAAACCCTGATCCTACAGCCCGGTTGTACTGGGGACGTGCCTCGCTTGCCTCCGGATGAACCAAATTGGGACTTTGGGGCGTCGTTAAAAGGAAAACCATGAAGTAACATACTTTCCTTTTTTTTCATGAAAATGCAGTTTCTAGAGATTTACATGTCAGTATCTACTCTCATTCTCGTTGCTAGGTAACACTACACAAACACAAAAGAGACGTAAAACCGCAACAGACCCAAAAGGTTTGTGAGGAATTTTAGGTTTGTGTGGCACTTGCGGGACAAATAAAATAATCCACTAATGGAAGTGGGTTTGTAAAAAAAACCTCGTTTTCATGTTCAACGTTTTGATTGTTTTCACTGTAAAAACCTCGTTTTCATGTTCAACGTTTTGACTGTAAAAAGAACGTAAGGTTATTTGCACACATAGATTTGAGTTAATTAATTAATTAATTCCAGAGCTTGATCAATCAAAGGATTTGAATTTCAAGCATTCGTTCAAGGTTATCTTGTTCGAGCTATGACAATGTTGTGAGTGAAAATTTAATTGGCTGTCTTGCATTATTCACAAAACACCTTTCGTAAAAGAAAATACAATATTTTTTCTATTTTGAGAGTGTGCTCCAAGTATAAAGAAAGTACTAAGAGATTTTTGTAGAAAATCTAGAAATAAAAGTTGATCACATTCTATAATCTTTTAATCCATAAGAATGTAATGTATGGATATAATGTGGTATAAATAAATAATCCATCGTACCTCACGTTCATTTTGACAAATATACTTATCGAAAAAATTCCCATTGTTAAAGTTCTCTTATTTTTCTATCGTTTACCTAAATATAACCTTTTTTTTTGAAGCTTTCCACGAAGGAGTTCTTCCGTTGTTTCTGAGTTGAGAGAAAGGTATACATGTTATAAGAAGAAATAAATTAATAGTTATACCTTATACATGCATTATTAGTTAGTCGTTATTTCTTTCGTTTATGATTAGTTGCTTCTAATTAGTTGCACCGTATTACTAAACTCTCTTCATCTAACCAACATGCACATTGATTGGTCTTCTGTAAAGCTCAGTGTGTCTGTTCCAAACAGTATTTTCTTCCACTAGATTACCTGATACGAGTCAAGTCCTAAAAGTGGTTTGACCAAATAGATTGTAAGGGCCGATATGTAAGATGAGCTTGGAACAGAAGTTTATAAACGCTCTCCAGAAGTGACACATGTTTTTTGTAATAAACAGATGCAACTTTAACGTGAGGTGGGTGGGATGCATCTACCTGTTAATCTATTAATCTACTACTGTAAAAGAAATTGCGGAAATAAAGACAAGACGCGTGATAACGGATACTCTTATTTTTTATGCATATTATTCATTACAAATGTCCGTACTTCGTTTGATAAATAAATAAATAAACATTAATTATATGCAAGTGTCAGGGAGTCAGGGAGCTGAGAGCAAAAATTTGAGGTTAAGTGTGCAAATTTGGGGACATCCTAAAACTACATTCAAAAGTTTCTACATGGCTTAGAAAATAATATTTACTTGGTCTGACTGTCTAATTTTACTTCATTCACATATGACAGGTTCTCATGAAACATGATAGGGATTCCTATAAACTCCAAAAAGAGTAAAATTTTGAGGTTGTCATTTATGAAAAATAATTATACCACCAGAAAGGTCTTGAAAAACTGTATAGAGATCATTTAGACATCAATGGTGTTATTTTCTATAGTTTTCAAGTAAAATATCTATCAACAACGTTCCCAGGGTTTAAAAAGCATTAAAACAAGCCCCGGGAAGGTTGTTTATGAGCAATTATCTTTGAAAGTCTTTAGAATTTCAATATATTCACTTAACTACCCTTTATACAGTTTTTCATGAACTTTCAAATGATGTATTTCATTTCTTGTTACGAAAACTTTGACATTTAAGGAGTTTGAAGGGATAGGGATACAGGGTGAAATTAGTGGGTACCACAAGGAAGTAATTTCACGAGGGCCAACCAAACTTTTTTGTTTGTACAAGCCATACGAAACATTTCTTGTGTGGATTTATAATGAACGTCCCTCTAATTCTCCCTTCAAAAATTCTGCTAGCTCCCTGACTATAAGTGTAATGAACATTTTTGCATTTTTCAATCCATTTCTGACATGTTTTACATGTTAATTTTTCAATCCATTTCTGACATGTTTTACATGTTAATTTTTCAATTTATTTCTTACTGGTTTTACATGTTAATTTTTCAATTTATTTCTGAATTGTTTTACATGTTAATTTTTCAATCCATTTCTTACAGGTTTTACATGTTAATTTTAGTAAAAATTAAAATTCTTAGCAGCACCAATTTCTCATAATGTCCATTAACAAACTTATACATTAGAGGTAAGGAGGAAATAAACCGATAAATTATAGAAACAAATCCATACTAACGATCAAAACTAATCGCATAAAACTGCTATAATAAAGAAAGTGTCAACTTATATGGTCAATAGTTCCAAACGTTTGTATGTTTCTTGTATTGCATACTCAATTAGCTGGCTTGAAATAACAATTTTCTTGCTATATCATAAACTACATTGTAAACAAACATGAGCAATCAGTAGACCTTTTACAGTTATTAATTTTTAAGGCAATTTGAAAAGTAAGGTATTTCATGAGAACGAGACAGAAACATGAAGTAAGGCGATTGCGTCATCAGCATTTTCCTCTGACCTTAATATTTGAAAGTCACAATACAATTACGTTCTTTATCAAAATGAACATCGAGACAAGTCTATTTAATAATCACTATTTTTAAAGCAACAGTAAATTGATGCAGCGTTGAATTCTTGCATTCATAATAAATGCGTCTCTACTAGCTCAAGAAGCGAGATTCGATATATTTTTAAACCTAAGTTGCTTGTTCTATGATATGATTGGTTTGAAATGCTTGGGATTGATCACGTGATTGTTATTGCTCACTGTTGTGGCACATTTTAAAATTGTCAAATGCTTTTTTATTAAATGTTTTTCTCACCACGATAAAACACAGACTGGGCCGTTCAATAAAAGAAAATTGAGCAAAACGCGAACTTGATAGGTTAATAAGAGTAATAAAATTTGTTCGGGTCTCGCTTCCTAAGCTATGCGTTTGTTTGTCTCGATTATTTAACAATCGTCACCACACACGTAGTTGGTGAAATAATCCACCAATTTATTTTCGAGTTTATTTTTACTTTGCATGGTGCGCTTGTACGCATTCACCAGCGCTTGTGGCGTATTAAGCTTCTTTATCAAATCTTTCTTCTCTCCACCTTCATTTGCTCCATTACTGCCATGCAGTCTTTCCCGTAGTTCTGAATTTCCATCAGCATTTTGTTCAATAAACGCTTCTTTCATGTAAGAAATAGCCTGATTAAAACCATTTACATCTTTTTCCAGATCCAAAAGACCTTGAGATATTCCTGATGCTGAATGTACATTGGGGACCTTAGTGATAGATGCGTCTTCCTTTCCTGCTGTTGCTGCTTGTACACCCGCATTCGACTGCTGCGCAAATGTCATCCCAGGATACTGGTAGAAAGGGTATCGCGGTTGGTTGTACACATTGCTGTAGGGGTATGGAAGGAATGTACGTTTATTGGCATAATACTGAGCATAGTATGGGTTATTATAATACGGGTACTGGTATGTATTGTAGTAAGGGTAGGTAGTAAATGAGCTGGCACCGATACCTGGAACTTGGTAATTGTAGGTTCCAGGTGTAGAACCCGTTGTTGTAGATGGACTCGTGGAACTGCTAGCCAATCCTACTCCTGTTTGTCGCTTCATCAAACTATGCACGTTATGAAGTCTTTCCATTGCTTGCCTTTTTACCATTCTACGCATGCGTGCCAAACCAAATTTAGCAGCAGACGGAAGGAATGCTTTAAGAACACCACGTCCTATTGTCACGACGCCTTTCGTTGTTTTTCGAATAATGTCATCGAAACTTCTGGGAGTTCGAGTATCGTCGTAACCATTGTAACTTCCATAACCTTTAACAAAATATTTAAAAAAGAAATGTTTAACTCCGTCGCTATTTCCACACAAGAAACGCTACGCAGAAACGGGACAGATCGAACACACTGTTTGCTGGAATTTGCTTTCATAGAAGAGAGATTTACAACAAATCCATACCTTCATTTATAGAGCTCATAGTCACCGCGAAGTATTTAAAAAAATATTTTTTTGCAGTTATACAGCTAAATAATTCCTGGGTGATAAACAAACAAAGATGTCATTGTATTCAATAGTTTCTTAAATTGTTTAAAATAAGTTTGTCTTTATTTATCAACCCCGTTCCCCGGGCCTCGGCCAGGAGACCCAGCTAAATTTCTTTACCTACCTCTATTTGGTATCAGGGCTTATTTTGCGGGGGGAATGTTAGTTTGGTCTCGACGGTTTCAGAGTTACATCCATGGATGGACTGATTTAATTGCCTACCAGAAGTTCAGTCTTGGACGATTTAAAGTTTGGAATACAGAAGTTAAAAAGTAGTTACGGCCTAGCTAAATATTACCACGAAACTAAATAAGATAAACAAATGGAAAAAGAAAGGGTACTACCAACCGTGTTTTAGTGACTTACGACAGCTTGTTGATGAATAAAGACAAACGTTTATATTGTTTTGTTTAGACATTTCAAAACTTAAATATTTATTAGGACTTTTCTTAGCGGGCATGGTAGAGAGGCAACTGGAACTTATTGTTTGGTAGTTACAGTAGGTAAATCTCGACTACCGGCCTCTTGATAAAGAAAACTTACATATAGCTGCTGTTTATGGATATAAATCGCATGATCGTGTTTTTGTGTTTCGTCAATTGATGTCACGCGTGTCGTTGTAGAAGTTCTGTTTGTGTCGTCTACGCTTGTTAGGTTTGCTGTCAACCAGTTTGTGTCATAGTAGTTAGTAGTATATGTAGAAATTTTCATGTGTGATGTCGTAAATAATAATATCGCGTTTATGTTGTATTGTTTGTATAATATATAAACATTGTATCTGCTTCGTGTTTACGATGACTCATTCATAATTTTAAAACAATAAATCTTTTAACTCATAGTTAAAAATTACAGGTTAGTATTTTGTCAAAAATGTTTTTACTTTTAAGCTTTAAATTAGATCTTCGACGTCCATGGTTAGAGTTAGTACTACGAGTTCTAACTATATGCTTAATATTATAACATCAAATACTTTTCACTTGTAACATCTATCATTTTTAGACTACCACCGTAGATGTCATGTAGATTGTTTGAGCGTAGCGTATACTATACTATATATATATATATATGCCACATTACTACCTGAAACTAACTATACGAGTATGATAACCACATCTTTCGCGTAAAGGTGCGTCAAAATCAGAACAGTCACACAACCACAGGATAGAGTTAGGTGATTGCAGTACGTAATATTGCGTATGAGTTCATGTAATGAATCGGTTTTTATAGTATAAGACTATCCGAATGTTAATATTATGTAGTAATCATGCACTATTCAGACTGCTTGTTTATTTCCAACTTCCTTTGCTTCGAACGATTCCACAGGTTAGTAACGCTTGTAAAATGATATTGGGGACAAATCCTCCGACTTGAGTACAAAACAACTGATGTTGATTGTACCTATGTTCTGAAAATACAGTTTCTATTCGATGTTTTCCACAAAAGCAAGAAGTTGGAATTCGAAATATGTACAGTTTATGTTATATAAACTGTTGTAACTATAGAAATTTAATGTTCGTGTTGAGTTTGTGTGCAAGCAAAGGGAAATATAACGTGCTTATTTGAAGAAACAAGAACATAGCGCGTGCACAAAGTTATTCATAATGGTTCGATCAATGGAAACAACATTTCGTGCAGCTCAAGCGTGAAATCGAAAAGGTTACCTTTAATACCTGGATGACGAGCAGGATACCCATGTAATGCTACGAAACCATAAAATAATAGAAATAAGTTCAACAGCATCTCGAATACATATGTTTTGAAATAAACTTTATTTCTTAAAACTGAAACTTTTATATGAATATAATACACTGAACGTTTGGCATGTAAAGTGTTTTGCTGTTCAATGCCCGCCGGTCATGGCTGAATGAGTTTAGTAAACGCTTGGTTACTTTAGAAAGTGAACAAATATTGTTTATCAAATCAAACATACTTCAGTAAACAGAAACTTCAAAAAACATCACAGAGTGAATCTGGTGTGAAGTTAAATGTATATTGAGTGAACACTCGCCTTTCAATTAAGTTCACCCAGTTAGCTATATTATTCTAAAAAGCAAAAACCAATTACAATCGAGTTTTTCGTGTTTAGGTGCGTTTTATTAGCAGCCGCCAGAAAATTTGAATTGGCAATAACTGAAGTTGTTACAAAGGACGCAACGACGCGTTTCCCATAGTAATGTATGTATTCAGTTGAAAAAACAAATAGTAAAAAACGAGATGTGTTATAATGACACCCTGCGGTGATAAACAACAGACGCTAATTGTACACAAACAAGAAAACTGGGTGGCAGATAACATAATAAATACGATATATGGTAAAAACTTGCATTATGGTTAGAAATGATTCTTATAAGCTAAATCGTTACATTAAAACAGTTTAAAGAATGTCCCTCACGGATTGGCTCACTCCTAGTGTGGAGGATAAAAGATGCTGCATACTATGTTTTCTTTTCTATCTTTATTATTGACAATTGTTACTCGTTCAGACTTAAATTAATAAGCACTGTAATATACTGAACAGGTTAGAAAATTTACGTTTATGAAACTATATATACCGACGGACCTTACTAATGACTTCTTTCCTTCATAATAAAAGACCAGCAAATACCTCGTGGTCCCTCCTGGAAATAATTGACAGGCTATATGCCTTGAAATTAGCCACGTAAAATATACCCACGATCTGCTATCTACCACAGAAATAAAATGAAGAGTAAAACAAGAGAATACATGAAGCAACACTTTCTAGTTTAGATGGAACTTGTTAAATAACTGTCTAATACGAAAATAGTTTTCCTAGAATATGTTTTCATAAAACGTTCTGGGAGTTTCGAATTATCCAACAGAAATGATTCAACGTATAATAAACATTTATCAACTTAATCATCCATAGGATGTTCCCCATTTCCATAAGAGTTGCCATCGTAACGTGAATAATCTCGTATCCGGTCGGAATCACGATCTCTACTCGTGTCACGGTCATATTCACCATGGTCACTGATTTCTCCTTCTTCTTCACGATTTTGTCGCTCTTCATCGCGATTTCTTTCTCTATCACGAGCGCGTTCTTTTTCACGATCACCATCCCCGCGATCGCGTTCTTTTTCACGATCACCATCCCCGCGATCGCGTTCTCTTTCACGATCTCCATCTCCACGATCGCGTTCTCTTTCACGATCTCCATCTCCACGATCGCGTTCTC
>JANTOQ010707562.1:0-19038 GCA_027564595.1 Bythotiara depressa | reverse complement strand
TACTTATACGAATTATACATGAACTATTTCGTGTTTCGTGCAAATGGCGCCTCTCTAAACTCTTGCGTTAATATTAAAATATATTCTTGACAAACATAACATAAAAATATAAGAAATATCTAGGTGGTGACATGAATAAATAAATAAATTAAGTTTGTTTGGAACTTACAACATACTATTGATACAACTGTAAACAGGTAAATAAATAACAGAGTACGAGGGGACGATACGTGCGTGATGTTTTCACTGGACTTACACACATGTTTTAGTATTAACTAGGTATAACTCAAATATATTATATCCTAATCACCTATACATGAACATCCGACAATAAGACAGCGGCGATTACGACTAAGTCTGAATAACACTCTACAGGACTTCAATTGGAGACCTAATTTTTATGAGAATGTAGCCTTTGCATGTTCTGAGACTAGCGACTGGGTCATTCACTGATATATTCGCCTATATTTTTTAAAACAGGGAAAGGACACACCAGTTTAATCTATCACAAATATTAAACAATAAATTAGTTCACACTTCAAGATCAATCCACGGTTAAGCGAGTTAAGCGAGTCTATGTTTAAAGTATTTTCTACCAGGACAATAATACTTACAACTGTATGACATCTTACGAATAAGCAGACATATACCATATATGGTTATTAAACAATTAATACGATTGTTATTTTACGGAACATTTATGTTACATATACGTCAAACACCATATTAGCTATATCTAGTGTTTCGCTTGTGTTTAACGTGGAAATTTTTGTGAAAACTCCAAAGGAATTGCTTCAGTCTTCTGTGGCTTAACATATCTAAAGAAAAGTTTATATATGAATGATTATTAAAGTAAGCTACATTATGAACCAATGTCACACCAAAATTACTCTAATATACGCAAGCTATAATATTATTAAAAAACCATTTATTTCAAGGTCAAAAATGACCAAATAAGCGGAGTATTCTCTGTGCAAATCTTTTATATTTCTGCGGGCATACGACGTCGTATCGGAACAGCATCAATACGACGTCGTGGCGTCCATTTGACGTTTGTTTAGGCGTTGGTATGGCGTCGTATGCCCGTAAGGATTCTTTGTTTATTTACCTTCTTTTTTAAATATTATCCAGTTGACTTTAATAAGCGCTGTAATATTAATTAATGCAGTAGCTATTCATTCACTGTTTGTATTTATAACAGTTTTTAGCTTATTTACATTTGTTTTATATATATTTGGTCAACTATAAATAAATAATAATTATTATTATTATTATTATGTATTAACCACTTTTCAACACGTGTATAATATACTTTATCGGTACCTCTTGAAGTTGAGAATTCAAAGGAAAAATCGCAACAGCACATGTCATGATAATACATTGACCTTATTTGGTAATACACTAATTTTATATGGCAATAAATTAACCTTATATAGTTATTTAAATTGCAAAAGCTAACCACTCGTTGTCGATATTCGATCGATCTATATAGTTGTATAAAGTTGTTTCATGTTTCAAGAGAGTTCTTATACGCTTCTGATTTCACATACTTTAGAACGTGCTTTGCGAGCTAAGTTTCTTTACGCGCTTAAAAGTTCTATGCGTCTGTTACTTAAGTGTTTATAAGAGTAAATTGTTTTCGTTCTATGTGTGGTTAACATGCCTACAAGAGTAAATTGTTTATAAACTTCTAAATTGAACGAGAACATTTCAGCTTGCGAAGCTATCTTTTATTTACTTTCCTATTTAATAACGCACGCGATCGGATCGGATATATTAAGATATATACGATCAGAAAGTAGAGAAGAATTTCTGCGGGAAACATGCATGACCGGTGTCTGACCATATTAATCCTATTGTTGAAATTTTAAAACTTATACAGTAGAACGATGTTTACGTCAGGGAGATGAGAACAAAAAATTGGGGTTGAGTGTGCAAATTTGGGGACATCCTAAAACACCATTTAACAGGTTCTACAGGGATCAGGAAATAATATCGATTTTGTTGGACTGTTTTACTTCATACACAAGATATGACAGGTTTCCTTGAAACATGTAAGGGGATGGGCTCCTAAAAATAGTTAAAAATTTTGAAGCTGTCATTTATCAAAACTAATTATACCATCAGAAAGCTCTTGAAATACTGTACAGCGATCATTAAAACACCAATGGTGCTATTTTCTATAGTTTTCAAGTAAAACGTCTATAAAAAACTTTCCCAGGGTTTAAAAAATATTTAGCTAAAATAACCACGGGGAAAGATGTTTATGAGCAATTATCTCTGGAAGTGTTTCGAATTTTATTATATTCTCTGAACAACCCTTTATACAGTTTTTGGTGAACTTTTGAATGCTGCATTTCATTTGTTGCTATGATAAATTTTATTTTTAAGGATATTGCATACTGGGTGTAATTAGGTGAAAAGTGTATCTTGGTACCACAAGTAAGTAATTTCACGAGGACCAACAAAACCGTTTTGTTTAAACAAACCATTTGAAACATTCTTGGGTGGGTTTAGAATGTCCCTCTCATTCCCCCAAAAAATGGCTGCCAGCTCCCTGACTATAAGCCAATAAACAGTCAATTTGTTTAACTAATATTATATTACTAATAATAGTAAGGCTGGTATTTTGTTATTTTCGTGGTTTTAGGCCATTCTAGAAGCCAGTACAGGCAAGTATTGATATAAAAACTGAACGAGATCATGTTTTCCTAGCGTTCCTCCTTTCAAATTATTTAAAACTATATTTAATGCTTTTCTCGCAAACACATTAGGATTGGACTGTAAAAGTATGAAATATACATGTTTACATGAACAGCTGATGACCTTCCATTACTTCTTTGGCTTGTATATTAGTTTGTAAATATACTTATTAAACCAAACTTCCGTTTAATTCCCAGCAATAAGCTCGCAAAGAAGAAGAAAGAAGAAAAGGAATTTCAATTTAATATTTAGTTTTTTCTCGTGTGATCTCGTCAATCGTTATCAGGGAAAAAAAGTTAATTTATGTAGAGGATGATTAACCAGACAAAATAATATTGTTTCATCAGAGCAGCTCTAAACTTTCGGTAATATCCAGTAAAATAGCCGTCGGTGTAACAGTGCAACAAAACATCAGATTTTTTTTACAATAGCCTCGCGTCATTGACGTCATCGAGGTCATAACATTTTCCGACACAGTTACTTAGTTACAAGTTACCTTGTTTATTCTTTCTTTACATGCCTGTGTGCTTTTCCGTGTGTTGATGCTGGAACCTCAGATTTTTTACTTCCTGGATATTCCATTGCCCTCAAGTCAGCGCCGTACGGTGTTAGTCCCTGAAACGAAAATTCTAAAACAGTCAGTATGTAACTTGCGTTCCTTTCCCAATCAAAACAATCATAATTTGTGGGTTTGTGTGGTACTTGCGGTATAAACAAAAGAAATCCACCAATGGAGAGTTTTGATTAAAACCTCGTTTTAATGCTAAACATGTTTGTAATAAATATACCAAATTATACCAGTTACATATTTAGAAAGTGATACAAAATATTTTGCAGTTTTAGGCACCAAAATATCGAGAGCATGAAAAAGGAGGTATGTGTTGATACATTATCACATCTCATTATTTTGTTTATTTTGGCACCTGTCGAAAGATATATTGTGCATTACAGTTCTGATAAAAATATTCGTGTAAACCTTACACAGCGATGAATACATCTTTCCAAACATTTGTAAAAATTTAAGTTGTTTTTTGTAAGGAATTTATTTCAAGACCTAACTCCTCAATAAACAATATGATTACACCTAAAGTTTGATATTCGTGTTTGATATTCGTGTTGCCATCACAAATCATTTTATAGCTATTTATAAGTACGGTTTACACTTTCGTAAAGTTAAGTACAAGCAGTCAGAACCTCGTTCTCACGAATAAAAACTAATTTCTTTAAACAAGTGTAGAAGCTGCAATAACGGAAATAGTGAAAAGTATCTCGTAAAAAATCGCACTTTATTGCTTACTCGGAGTAATGGAGTGGCATGTTAGAAGATTAGGATGGTATCCATGACGATGTGTCCCCCGTATAATCCTGCGCGCGTGTGAAACATTGTTTGTTGTTTTTGTTTGTTTGTTTCCTATCCGAGTTAGATATTAACACCTTACAGACATTCACTGGTTGACAATATATCAGAAATTGAATCAGAGACTTTTTCCTCTCAAAATAAAATAAAATGAATACGAGTAGAAGGGAGTGACAAAAGTTGAAGTAAAATTATTAATAACAATACACACATACCTGTGGGGCAAACATGGCTTGTTGTGATTCTGGGACCATAGATGACATTTGTTCTGGCATTTGTGATCGGCTCATTGGCATGTACGCGTTTGGATCTCCTCCTGGCTGTTCCATCTGTTGTGGTTCTATTGCTGTAATAACATATAGTTTTATTTATTGAATGTACTTTTAAATAATAAAAGTACATTTTATATTTGATGCCATTATTACGGGAAATATATGTAGAATGTTTTTAATTGTTTTGGTAGTGTTATATATAGAAAATTTGAGCTCGTCAAAATAAATGCAAAAGGACGGATTTCATCGATACATGAGAGTAGTGTGAACAAAATATTACACAATATATATTGCATTTTTTGTTTGTAGTAAAAATGATTATAAAACTACAGTATAATTCTATATAAGAAAAATAGGAATCTATCATGGAACACAGGAGAAACAATATACATAGTTTGCTGCTTGTTTCTAAATAATAAAATAAATTCAATATTAAGCGGTAATCCTATTAACAGCAGGTATATTTTGTTGCTATGCTACAACGGTACGTTTGTTAGTATTTCTACATTAACCTACATTGTCGTGCATATCCGGGAAATGATTCACCTCCAAACCCTCCTTCACCACCCTCCTCTCCATGGCCGCCTCCATATCCCCCAACACCCCCAACACCCCCAACACCTCCAATACCTCCAACACCTCCAACACCCGCAACACCCCCAACGCCACCAACACCGCCAACACCGCCAACGCTCCCAACACCACCAACTCCACTAATTCCACCAATTCCACCAACCCCTCCAGAATATCCGCCTTCACCATGACCGCCAATGTATCCGCCATGACCACCACCATAACCGCCATGATCAACAGGTCCAAAACCGCTAAATGAGTTGAAGCCATTAAATCCTCCAAAATGCGCATGTTCTGCAGTCACCCCATGATCTTCAATCATTCCACTTCCGAAGCCATGACCGTAACCTCCAACGCCGCCAATACCTCCTACTATGCCATAGCCACCTTCGGCTCCATGTCCACTACCGTATGCGTCTGGGGAATGGGAAACTACTCCATGCATTCCACCTTCATAACCACCTGCGCCATGGCCATAATATCCCCCTTCCATTCCTCCATGACCAGCAAATTGTGCTTCCCCATGACCGATGCCGTATCCACCGTGCATTCCTTCATAACCCTCATGAGGGAAACCATAACCATGGCTAGAGAGGACGCGTACTGGTGCACGACCACCACCAAAACCGTGACCATAGTTGCCATAACTTCCTCCATGGAACCCACCATAACCACCGCTATATCCATGACCGCCTTCAACAACAATATGACCATAATGGTGTCCTCCTCCGTAACCTCCGTAACCTCCTCCTCCAAGTCCATATCCTCCACCTGCATGGCCACCGAAAACACCACCATGAGATATTGGGTAGCCCATACCAACTCCATATATGGGCATTCCTAGAACAGATGAGTATTTTTAGAAAAGGGACAAACGAAATGCTACTTAGAAAGTTAAATAAGCTTAAAATATTAAACTATAGGTGACCGTTAATGCTTTAGACAGTCACTGTTGTGAGGCGTTGGTTAGTGTATATTGTAAGTAATGCATCATCTTCAGTCTGTGCTTGGTTGGGGTGTGTTCATGGTGGTCAGGCAGGTGGTGCGTTTAATCGTTGTGGTATATGTCAAAATCAGGTTGTGTTTTATGCCAAATGATTGAAAGGAATATCT
Source organism: Bythotiara depressa (assembly GCA_027564595.1). NCBI lineage: Eukaryota > Metazoa > Cnidaria > Hydrozoa > Anthoathecata > Bythotiaridae > Bythotiara > Bythotiara depressa. The sequence goes on along the minus strand of JANTOQ010707562.1, from coordinate 13,020 downwards.
ACTAACAAATATTTTTATCATTGAGAATTTATGTGGGACCATCCCCATGAGAATTAAATGCGACCCATCTTCCGGTAGCCATAGGAACATTGGATATAGTTGGAACAAAATACGTTTAACCCCTCTTCATTAACACCTGAAACAATGAACTTTCGAGCCATCTTCAAGTATGTTAGTAATCGTAAACTTATACGTACTGTTGAAGCATACAACAATCTACATGTAAAAATCAGTATTAATAAACAATTCCAAGAAGAAACTAAAATTCATGCTTCGTTTACACGAAGGTTTGTCATTTGTACAAAAAGTTAAAGCTCTGTTTACACGAAGGGTTGTCATTTGTACGTGAAGTGTGCACACAAGTAAAAAAGGCTGGACGAGTGTAAGTAACATGCCACCAAAGCTTTGAAATTATTTGCATAGAGATGGCAGAAACTAAATCTAGTTGAACCGTTCGTCCTCATGAGCTGATATTGACAACAATCACGAACCACTCAATATAGATATTTAATTAATTAAATCAGAAGCCCATATTATTTTGAAACATGCATATATTGACAAGACAAGAGTTAATGCCTCGTGAACATACACACGTGTAAGTTGCTCGCTAACCATATATGGTAATTTAATACGCAAAACTAGTCACTCGCGTTGGATCGAAAGAGAGAGTAGTGTTTCATTATATTTATATACTTCTGATATAACTTGTGTTTGCTCTCTCTAGTCTCATCTAAGGTCTATGTCATGCTTCAAGGGATAATTCCCAAGCTTCTCTGAGGATTCGTTATATTTAAAACAAGACCATGTATATTGGATGGTGTTATTTACCTCCGTGGTAGGGATATCCCGTTCCACCACCACCGTGCATATAAGGATGTTCCAGAAATTGTCTTTTCGTTCCAACTTTTTCAAAATTCTTTTTTCCTTTTTCAAGAGACCTTCTGTGTTTGCCTATAACATAAAACGTACGGTAAACGAAGTTAATCAAGCAGATATTCTATGGCCCTGTTTACATGACATCCGATATAAACTGAAACCGGTTTGAGATTTCTACGTCATATGTGCAGAAAAGATATGTTTCACTATATGAGAAACATTTTAAAGCGAGTCTCATGTATAGACACATAAAGCGAGTCTCATGTATAGACACGTGTTTGTCTAAACGCAAAATGCACAGTGGACGAAAAGAATATTGGAATATTTAAACGAGTTTTAGAAATTCTACTATCATAATTATCTGCGTATGAGTGTAATGTTTTTTTTTTACTTGAGGGTATCCATACATATATTAGTTTAAATTACTTGAGGGCGTGTAGAATAAAATAGAACCCCTCTCATTATAGTAAGTGAGCTACATTTCGAGTTGTGCGCACTTCGAGGTGCGTTAGTCCGCAGTCCCTTTTTCCAATTTTAACATGAGCGCAACTCGGAGACTTTTTGAGTGCCCGAGTTGCGCCCCTGTAAATTGGAGTGCACAACTCTGAGTATATTAATAGTGCCAAGTTGCGCTTATCATTGAAATCAATTTGCGCTCATTATTAACTGAAATCGAGTTGCGTGCCAAATTCTACAAAATCAGAAATAAATAAATAACAAGGTGCACAAACATCGAATGACGCGGAGGTTTGGACAGAGTTTAAGGTAGATTCTAACACAACGAGCGCGATATCGAATGACGCGGAGGTTTGGACAGAGTTTAAGGTAGATTCTAACACAACGAGCGCGATAACGATAACAACGATATACTCCGAGTTGCGCGCTTCCGAATTTGGCGCGCAACTCTGAAAGCGCTAACTCGATAAACAGTTAAGATGAGGGCAACTCGACATTAATAATATACTCCGAGTTGTGCGCTCCAGTTTACAGGGCGCAACTTGGGCACCTAAAAAGTCACCGAGTTGCACTCATGTTAAAATCGAAAAAATGGACTGAGAACTAGCGCACAACTCGAAGTGCGCAACGTTAAATGTAGCACTCTCCATTATATTTGGTTTGTATTAGTGCTATATATATATAATCTAATCTAATCAAATCAAATCAAATTACCTCTTCCTTTCTTCGATCTGTGCTTTGTGTTTTTCTTTGAGCTTGGAGTGTCTGACTTACTCCATGCGTAAGGCCCCCCATATTGGTGTCCATAATTCGCAGATGGCCATATGTACCTAGTAGTAAAAGAAATATTTAAAGCAGTGTTTGTTTCCATACACTGTGAAAAAAGTAATGTTTGTTTCCTGACGATATCACTTTTGTGCTTTGCAGGGACCATTGCAGGGTCCTTTACCTTTCTTGTTGTAGTGTGATGTCTATTATGTTTGTTTATATATGTATTAACTTGCGTGTTTCTTGTATTCTTTGTTATCGAATAAAAAATATAAAAAAGTAATATTTCCAATTATGTCAAACGCAATTTCAGGAGGAGTCAATGTTTGTCATTCTGTCTGGCATTCTTAAAACAACCCCCCCCCCCCCAAAAAAAAAACCCATAAAAAGCAAACAAAAAACAACAACATTAAATTACAAAATAAAATCCTAAATTATCTTGATTGGAATTTCATAGAATTGATGTGTTTGTATTACGTAATATATCTTACCCGGCACCTAGTGGATATCTGTCAGCAGACGGAACAGGGTATCTAAACAAATAAACAATTTCAATTATGGTAGTGTTATTTACTTATTTATTTATTTACTTTGTGTTCACTTTTATTTATTTATTTATATTTAATTATTTATTCAGTCATTCATGTAACTCTAAATATTTATTTATGCGTTTATTTATTTATTTGTTTGTTTATTTATTAACCTTATATCTGGTACAGCGGCTGGTTCCGAAACAACTGGTGTAAATGCTGGTGTAATTTGTCGTTTTCCACTTTTCGGTGCATGATGTCTTTTCAATGCTTTTAGTTTTTCGTTAGTTCTTGTGAGAGAATCAGAGACTTCGTGAACTAACTTCTTAATTTCGCTCATTTTCTAAAAGAAGGAGATAAGAAGATATAAGATAAAGCTATGGTAGTTTTGCATATCCAACATGGTAACTAAAGCTATGGTAGTTTTGCATATCCAACATGGTAACTAAGCATTTTTGTCATAAGGGTTAACTTATGCCATAAAATTTAAGTAGCATTCATCCTGAAACTCACCATTGCATTGTAATTCGATCAAATATTGTTTCATGAGATTCACGAAGAAGTATCAACCCTCACCTTTAATTAACTTTATTAAAACTCTCTGGAAAGTAAATATAATTAGTCCGTTAATTAACTATTAAATAAATTAAATTTTTAAGGTTGTTAGTGTGATATTAGTAATGGAGGTGGTGACGTTTTCACTCTAATCGTTATTAGCTGATAATTGCTGGTTAATAATTTACTAGTAATCAAAATCTCACAGATTGACTAACTACTACAATCCCGGAAATAATTATTTGGTATAAGGTGCCAAATTAGCCAATATTTCTATTTCTACACGTGATAAGTAAATTTCTACAAGGGACGAGAAGTTAAATATTTATCTTAAATTTCTCAATTTAGACATTATTTAATTAGGTTCAGTTGTTCGGCACGGCTGTGCAGGGGCTCGCTATTTTCCTTATGGGACCATTTGAGGGATTGGAGACATCATAAACCAAGGACATCATTGAAACAAGCATGATTTTTTAAGTTTCCCTTCAACATATACACTCGTTCTCGATTTTCTTTTTTCTTACTTGAGGGAAAGTGACAAAACTTAAAAGAGGCCTAAAAACTCTGCATAATTACTAAAAATTCTGTCCTTCACATCAATTTTCCAAAATCCCTTACTAGACAAAGAAGTAAAGTAAATCATTTTAACTAGTAAATTTTGAACAGTGAATTTTGACTAACTATTAAAACGAGTGAGAAAGTTCAGCGTCATAATGGAGCCTATACTGTTACATACTAAACTAAGTTCCTATGTTTAATTAACTGGCTTACTTGAACTGATACATGTACAGCAGGGTTCTCTTCAATTTGCGATTTACTTGTTTCTACTTCCACTTTAACATTTGGTGTTCCCACTCCGACATGAACGTGACGAGGTTTATCTGCATCTCCATCGGTGTGGTAATAATTACCATAAGGATTAAATGGTAAACCTGGGTTAATACTGTTCTCATGGTGATAATCGCCGTCATGATCCGCATCATCGTCGTCCTCCTCGTCGTTATCGTGGTTCATATTACGGTGCATAATGGCATAGCGACTTGCGGTATGACTGATGTGATTAGGACCCATATTAATTGTTCCCTGTTCCCCAGTTAAACCAACAAATGGGCTTTCGAATCCCTAAACAAAGATTCTTTTGTTCTAACTGACACTAACTATATTATTCTAATCTACTAAAGAGAATTGCATGCATGAAGTATGACGAAGAAATTAGTACATTAATGTTGTTAACAATTAATTAGTGGACAGTTTAGTAATTATAAAAAGCAAAGTGCTTCCGGAATGATTCTACAAGATGCTTTTTGATTTATATTGGACCTTTCCGATTCCATCTGTGTCTTCACCATAGTCGAAGGAAGCGTACGGTAAAGGTAGCATCCAGAATACTTAATTTGCTACTGTCAAACTTCTCACTTTGGTCACAAAAGGACTACTTGATCGCCTAGCAAGAAGAAATACTATTAGTAAATATAAGGGAATCATCAACATGTTAAATGTGCAACAACATATACCCTGATGACCCCCTAAACCCTAACAAAAATAGCACATGTTAAACCCTTACTGGCTGAAGTAGCATGATACCCTTCAGTCGGATAAGCAAATACATCATTTTGTATGCTGTCTCTACCTGCAGCAATGGAGAACCACCTCATCCAATCAAGAAATAATCCTAGTAAATCCTGCGAGAAGAAGGCCAAGTTAAGTGGTAACCAAAACAATGAAATAGATTTCCCTTAGGTTTTAAACATCACTAATGTTCCAACAAACACCCCTGGGAAGTATAACCTCTTCATGGGGCAACACAAACAACGACCTTACCTGAGCAGAAGGAACAGCAATGGATTCAGAACCAGAAATTTGTCTAGCTGATAAACCAGTAAGTTGGGGATTTCCACTTGGAAGAAGAAATCTTTTTTGCCCGTTCCCTATAATAAATAAATAAATAAATGAATAATTAATCGCATCATACCTGTTTTTGAATTAACACTATACAGTGGCGAATGATAAATAAATCATCGAAGCATCAAACAGTCTTCATATGCCAATATTTGTACGTTTGGTTTATAATAAAATGTTACAAAATTATACTTGCAAATGATAGATTTAAAGCCTGTTATTATACTCTGCTTTAAGATTACGTGGTGAGAAACATTCTCGTTTTTTGTTTAGTTCTTTCGAAATTCCACTTCGCACCAACATTCTACTCCTATACCAACCCTATTCACACCCGTGTGTGAATACTTGAAATAAATGCAACACAATAAGCACATCATTTATTCGTTACCTTCTTGCATTTGTTCTGGGTTGAAGTTATTTGATTGAGGTTCTGTCTGTCCAACTTCTTGTCTGCTAAATCCACCCTCGTGTCCCCCCTCTTCACCTCCCTCACGACCGAAGCCGTATCCATAGTTACTGTAACCATGAGGATGTTGTCCAGGGCCATCACCTTCCCATCCATGAGAGTAACCACCAGAGCCTCCATATTCTCCAGGAATGCCTGAAACCCCAGAAGACATTTGAGGAACTCCAGGGTGACCTAGACCCATACCACCAACGTTATCAGCAAACAGTGTGCTAGCCCCGAGAGATCCTATCAATTGCCGTTGCTTAGTAACATCCATCATGGCTTGTTCATCTGGCATAGCTATATCTTGCCTCGCTGTTCCTTTTACGGATTTCTTATTCTTTTTCTTAATTTTTGATTTGTAAGCGAAGTTGGAAGGAACGCGATCTACATCAATCAAGCCACGGAGACCAAAACTTCCTCCGTATCCTGCCTGCATGTAATTCCCTCCTAAGTGACCTAGACTCGTTATTCCATATCCTCTTCCAGCGATGTTTCCAACAGGCGAGTTAGTAATTCCATGATCGTATTCATTATGCATGCCATATGCTGCAGCTGTGTCAACTCCTCCAAGTGTCGGGATGCCTACTGCATGTGCGACACCACTATCATAATCATCGACATTACCATTATCATATTCACCTTGACCTCCAAGACCATAACCACCACCTGCTTGCGAATGAGTACGGTAAGGCAAATCTTCGTTAAAGTCTCGACCCCACCCACCAAACCCCATTCCTTGACTCATTCCTCGTCCGGAACCCCAACCTTGTTGACCTTCAACATCATGATTTATATCACCAGCTCCCCCAAAACGGTCCATTCTTTCTGTCCCACCAAGTGTACCACCTGATTCATCAACACCTTCCGAAAACCCAGGCGAAGATGCCACACCAAATCCCTGATTATGACCACCGCCTTGACCAATTGAACCCCAGCCGCCAGAAAAGCTGATGGGACCACCAGCAATGCTACCCATTCCATTACCAAATCCCATAAACCTCTTCCTTGGTTTCTTGCTTTTCTTTACTGTACCCTTTTTCTCAGCTTTCTCTTCGTTTCCTTCAACAACTTTAGGAATGTTATTTCTCCCACCCCAGTAGCTAGAAAACCCGTGGTCATTGGCTTCAAAGAAATGAGATTCATCACCGCCACCGCCACCGAAACCGCCACCGAAACCACCACCTCCAAAACCACCTTCATGACCACCTCCGTGACCACCTCCGTGACTACCTCCTTGACCACCTCCGTAACCACCATCTCCCAAACCACCTTCCTGACCACCTCCGTGACCACCTCCGTGACTACCTCCTTGACCACCTCCGTAACCACCATCTCCCAAACCACCTTCCTGACCACCTCCGTGACCACCTCCGTGACTACCTCCTTGACCACCTCCGTGACCACCTCCATGGCCACCATGATGATCTCCAAACCCTCCAGCCATATTATAACCCATTAAACCTGTGTGAATGCCTGGGACACCTGGAAACCCCATACCTAACCCACCCATTCCATCTCCAAACATAGAACCACCTGCCATGCTGCCAATTACTTGCCTTTGGGCGCATAATGGATCGTTATCATTGCATGCTACATCTTTACTAACCACCGTCTGTCTGGCAACACCTTTTACATTGTCTTCTACTTCAGGAGCGATAACAGCATTGGACTGCGCGACAGCTGGCAATAAAACATAGTCCCGACAAAGTAGATCATTTTTCTTATGATTCTCTCCCTTAATCTTGGATTTCTTTATTTGACCATGTGGGCCATAACCATGGTGTCCACAACCCCAACTGTATCCATAAGCGAAGTATGGGTAATCACTGTTCCAGATATGAGATGGACCCCATTGATGACTGTGGCTCGAGCCATGTCCTGTAGCTGGATAAGTAAGAATTTGTCTTGCAGTGGCTACGTTATCATTATCATATTCTGATGATTTTTCAAATGGTGAAATAAAAAACATTTTGACCTTATCGTCATCATCTTCTTCGATTTGTTCTACTCTGTCGCTCTTCTCTGATTTTTCCGAGGCTGATTCCGGTGTTGATTGATCAGTCTCCGCATTTGATTCGGTGTAAGATTCTTCTACGCTGGCCTCCTTTTTATCAGAGTTTGATTCTGACTCACTTGTGCTATCTTCCACATTTTCATTTTCGTTATCTATAACGTCACTTTTTAAGTGAGCTTCCGATTTCTTTTCATTGTTTGACTTTCCTTCGGTTTTTGCGGTTTGCTTATTGCCATCCCCTTTTGTTGGTGCTTCCTTGGTTTCTTTTTCACCTTCCTTACTTTTACCAGCTTCTGGCTTTACTACCGCTACTTGTGTCTCAGGGTTTTTTTCAGCCACTGCTTTAGCAGAAACCAAACTAGGGACATTGCCGGACGGTGTTGGCGCTGGAGCACCTTGCTCACTAGTCAACCTTTGACCAATACCAACTACGCTGGCAGAAGGCAATGCGCCTTCTTCCTTTTTTTTCGCGCTTTCCTGTTTCGTTGATTCCGTAGCATTGCTTGACTGGGACGAATTAGCATTCGATGATTTATTTTCATCGTGTGCTATAGTTGTATTTTTGATATTATCTCGTTGAGTAGCATCTGCATCGTCACTATCCTCATCATCATGATTATCGTCGTCGTCGTCCTCATCGTCATCTCTCACATTGCTTTTACTCAATACATTTTGTATTTCACTGTCATCTTCTTGAATAAGTTCACTATTATCCTCTAACGGTCTACAATAACTTACCACAATAAAGGTAAGCAAAAACAGAAGTAAAAGATTTCTAGATAGCATTGTTCTGTATGATTTAAGAGCAAATCAGCTCCTTCTTTATTAAATTTCCACAGTCACTTTAATGACAATCTGAAATTGATTTAAAAACTCCAATAAAATGAGTAATTTGTTAATTTTTCATTAAGTCTTCATTTTTAACATAAATATAAACTCGGTCTTAATTAGATGTTTTCAAGCCAAAATGTCGACGGGCATAGTTAGGTAATTTTCTCATTAATTATTAACATGCTTAATAAAGCGTGACCTTGCGTATAATCTTCCTTATTTCTTTGAATTGATCCTCAGGGTGGCAGCATTCAACTTTAAAAAAAAAAGCATTCTCATGCCAAAGCGAGCAGTTCTTTTTTAACTAAGTTCAATCTAATTTAATTATCATTGTTTATAAACAGATCAATAACTGGGTGGCAGCACTCACTGAGCCCACGACACAAACCTAATGCATAGCTGTGCATTTCACTCTGAGAACTCGCAGTAGCGTCTGTCTCTCTATAACTTGGTAAGCTGTGGTAAACACAGAGCCAGAACAGTTTTACGAAGCCCTAACAGAAAACTGAAACACGCAAGTGAAAAGAATATCTGAACCAAATTGTTTAAATTCTTGGGTCATACCGAATTGTCTGGTTAGTCTCCCGGACGAATTTAGGATCAGTTCGTCTATAACTAAAGCAACCTTACAGCCTTATTTATAGACTCATAGACGGACTGGTACTTTACATCTTTACATATGTACTGCATATCTAGGACACTCAATTATAATTAAATTAAAATAGTGTTTTGCCAACGGAAGGGAAGAAATAGACTGGTATTTTAATTTGTAAATAAATTTGGGTACAATTTATAGTTTAAATTCAGACAATTCTCAATTTTTCCAACAAGTATCGACTCAAAGGGGATCTGGAACAAAGTTACTTCTCATGTAAAAAGAAAACTTCGTGTATGTATATTTTGACATGTATTTCTTTCATGAGTAAATTTAAATTTATATAATGTATTCTCACTTGTGAATTACCAAAGTTTTATGGATTATTTTTTGTTTGTCAAAAAAGAGACTTAATTGGCAACAGTAAAACAAAAACATACAGTCTTATCAATAGCCATACAGAACGTTAATTTACAGATTTATCACAAATGGCCACCCGTGTTCTTCACTGGAGATCATTGAATGCCGCACAGACAATGATCGCGCGCACAAATTCAACGGTTTAGATAAAAAACAACTAAATTCTTGATTTTTGCACAAATCTAAAAAGTAGCTATGTTCGAAATAAGTTTTGCAAATATATTCTTTTTGATGAATTTATAACAACAGTAAAACACTATGCGCTTATATTTTCTGTTTCTCATTACATTTGTTGTATATATATGTGCAGAAGACGAGAAACCGGAAGAAAAAGATCCTTGGGATAAATCCACGGATCGTTACTTACACAAGGATGGGGGAAAGGGCGAAGAAGACTTAAAAGTAGATGTTACGGAAGAAAGTGATTCAGAAGTTCACTCGGCAAGGTCGAATCTTGGTAGTAAAGAAAAACGAAAAGAGAATCATGTTGATTCTGAAACAAAAGAACAATTTCAAGATGCGGTTGATGAGACGGTAGGGTCCTCACGTATCCAAAACAAATATTTATACCATATATATATAAATAACACTAGTGTATTTCATAAAACAACAAAACAACAGAGTAAGGTTATCTTTGTTTTCTGCCGCAATGAGAACAATAGTGTGGTAATACGAATATAGAATGGCTAGTCATTATTAAGGAAAAATACGAAATAATCAAAATCGACCGTCCTCTTTTTATACAACTCCGCAATCCTTTTTTATATTAAATAAGTTGTTAAAACATCATCCTCTCCGATTTTCAAACTAACAACTTAATCCTTTTATTAATAGACCTACCACCTAGCTATAATTGACCACCTGATTATAATTGATATCTTATAGAAACTCTTTATAATTATATGAACACCAGGTGGTTATATCAACTTTTCCAACTTCTTTTTTCCCGCATATTCTTGATAATTAGCCCCGTTGACAAATGAATGTAATGACGTAATGACTAACGATATAATTCTTTGCCGAGCAGTCTATAATTTCATGTGATTGCGTCCCTGAAAACCAGTTACTTTTATAAACTGAACGCTAGCATTTTGACACTCTTAGTGGAATGGACAAAAAGGTTTGGAAGAGGAGTTGCCTATAGACGAATGAGGCGTGTGAGCATAATTGACAATTAAGTGTTATAATTTAGGACCCTGCAAATGATATAGATCCAAACGGTAAGAGCCAAAAAACAAAGAAGACCGCTAAAGGACACAAGAAACAACATTTGACGAAAAAACAATTTAACTATCATGGTGACTTTTATCCTGGAAGTTTATGGGAATATCCATATCCGTACTATCATCCACAATACGGATGTGGTGCGCCAATTGACTGTGGTTGCGATAAAGGGGGTATGTATGTAATTATTTATTTTACTTATTTACTTATTTCTTACTTATTGAACCACAGGAGCACCAGGATTACTGATGCAGTTTTGTCATGTTCTCTCCGTCTATTCGTTTCTATCGGATAAACTGTGCGACAGTCCTGTAGTATCTACCAGCCCGCATGAAAGTCCTGTATCTGACAACCCGCACATAATAATAGATGAAAATTATAAAAAATATATCTTTCTTATGCTTTGTCTGCGAGACAGTGACTTTTACCATTGAAGCAAAGTGGACAAATTTTGTTTATTTATTCTCACATGGTAGGCGAAGAACCAGTTGAAGCGAAAGCTGACGAAGGTGACGCACCCGCTCCTGAACCAAAGAAACCAAAAACTAAAAAGAAACAACTTGTACCAACACATTACTACGGACCACCAAGTGCAGGATGGGGTGGCTTCCATCCAGGACACACCGGTGGTGGATGGGGTGCACCTTATTGGTACAAGTAAGCTAGTATACATACTGTAATTAACTATATAGTTTGTAATTACTACTCTCAATTAAAATAATTCATCTTTTTGTTAGGAAACAATACTACATATATTTGTCGTTACTTATTTATTAAAACGAAAAAATTCTGAATCATTAACTTTTCCAAGTTACTTGTTATGAAAATAATTCCTTAACATTTCCTTAACAGCGAGAAAGTGTATTGAACAGGTCTTTATTTTTAATTTCCGATTTTTTTACATTTGTAGAAAACGTCATCACTTGGGCCGTCAGCTAGTTCCAACTCATTACTACGGACCACCGAGTGCAGGCTGGGGTGGATTCCATCCAGGACACACAGGTGCTGGATGGGGTGCACCTTATTGGTACAAGTAAGTTAGTGCAAATACTAGCTATATCTATCTACTAGCGAGTTGGACTCATATCCAAAAGGTTTGAGTAAGAAAACAAATTTTTCTCAGGCGACTTAATAATACCTCTATTTTTACTCTAGTGGTATACCCGGGATATTTATGCACACCGTAAAACTTTCCCTTGTTCATAGGCTTCTGTTCATAGGCTTCATTCGCCGCTGAGAACAATAGAATCGGGCAATAAATCAGTAAGTTTCTTAAAACACTAAAACATAAGGTATTTATTTTTCATGTATTTGTAGAAAACGCCATCATATGGGCCGTCAGCTAGTTCCGACTCATTACTATGGACCACCGAGTGCAGGATGGGGTGGTTTCCATCCAGGCCATACTGGTGCTGGATGGGGTGCACCTTATTGGTACAAGTAAGTAAGTTAATGTAAACACATCTATATGAATTGCGTTGACCATTGCAATTCGCCATTCTGTATTTTACACAGCCTTAAAAGTATGGATATTAAGAGTAAGATTGTATTTACATAAAGGGGGTGTAAGGAAAATGTGGAAATATTTCCTTAGGTGATTAAATGTTTCCCGGATTCCCCCTAATATATTTTCTCAAGAACAGCATTTTCCAATTGTCCCCAAAATATTAGTTTGTCGACTTTTTCCAGACAACCAATTTTAGCCGGACAAAAGCAATAATAAAATAGAATAGGTGTAAAAACGGTTTCATTTGACAGTTTTCCATATTTTATTTGGAATAAAAGTGAATAGATTTCCTGAACATATTTATAGATGTTTTTTAATTAATTCCACAAAATCATGTGTTGCTCGTGTTTATATAAGTTTATATGTTTATAACGTTTATATATTTATATAGGTTTATTTTGTTGTTTTGTTTTTGTTGTTTTGTTTTTGTTTGTTTTGTTTTTCTATTCAGAAATTATAAATTACATAAAACACATTAATTAACTAAAAAGAAATCCAAACATGTACAAACACGAACACACAACAGATCAGGCAGTAACCCTTGCAAGGCACTTTTGTGATATCGCCAGGAGCCACTGCCGCCATAAATATTAATAAGCTAATAACAAGAAATAACAAAAAAAAAAAACAGTAAGGTCTCAGAGAATTAAAGGTTCATCAAAGCGTTTTGAGAGCAATATATATATTTAATAGTGTTCTTTAGATATTATTAGTTATTTCATCATACTTTTTATCCCCATAAAATATAAGAAAAGTAAGACAATAACAACTTAACGGAAAAGTAACAACGTTATTATCATGAAGACTATCAACAACGTTATTATCACGAAGACTGTCAAACAACGTTATTATCATGAAGACTGTCAACAACGTTATTATCATGAAGACTGTCAA
>JANTOQ010707451.1:0-10065 GCA_027564595.1 Bythotiara depressa | reverse complement strand
ATAATAATAATAATAAAAATAATAATAATAATAAAATAAACGGTGTTGTATATATATTATAGAAATAATGAAATTAATTATGACCATTGTTGTAGAATGTAAAATAAAACAAAAATATGATTTCGTTTTAAAAGCTGTACTTAACTAATGTATTCCATATCACAGATCAGATTCGTAGTTACGGAAAAATAATATGTTTAAAATAAGTGTATTTACATAGCTAAAATACAATACAATAGCGTATTATATATAGATTTCGTCTTACAGGAATTTTAAGACAAGCAGTTATTTCAACTAATAAAACTATCCAGTGTAAATATTTACTAAATAAATTAAAATATGTAAAAATATTAAACAAATATATAAATAGGCAAATAAATGAATGAATTAATAAATAAATAAACTTCCGATTGTATTTTCCGCATATCTTGGACAAATGATTTTTCACACCACCGACTATGTTGGCAGTACTAACTAAATCCAAAGAACATCAGCAAGTTTGACAACATCGCATGGTTTCTTTCACAATGAGAAGTAGAATTTACGTAGAATTTACATAGGTGCATGGCAGAAAAATAACATTTTTTTATCGGCAATTCTGTTCACTAGCGCGCAGGACAACGTCTCCAATATTTATAGACCATATAAATTGTGCATCACAGGAAAATGCTACTCTTTCTTCCACTCGTTATTGAAGCTCTCCGAGTTATAATATTAAAATATCATAATAATAATAATGTAATATAGTTAGGCCATTTAGGTGATATATTCCACTATTAAATACTTAATAAGACAGTAGGTTTTATTATACAAACATGGTAAGTAATATATATATATATAACAAAACGATCATAATATTACTTCTGGATCGTCTTCAAAATGACATTTTGTAATACGTGAAGTCCTTGTCTTTAACAATAAACGAAATAGACGGCAAGTCTTCCTGGATTACGCTATTCAGGTAACACAACTTTTTATTACCTGCCACACTAAATGAACGACACTGCTCTCCAAGATCAAGACAATGCTTGAAACATTTCTCTTTCTGTGTATCTTGATATTTACCTACAAAGCCATAGTTAAGGTAAAATCCACTACTCAGTGCGATAGCATATCGAATTGAATTCAGTACATCTAAAAATAGAAGCAAATATTCAAAATTCTTCACATGTATAGTAACTACCATCTATGATTTGTATAGTTTCATTAATTGGCTGCTTTGTATGTTTATATTCATGTGACGACGCAGGAAGATATCATTCAGGTGCATTGAAGGTATATGTAATTTCCACCCGCTGCTCTAGAGCCCTCGATCAATAATGGATTATTTCAATTTATATCACTGCAGCCAGTATCCCTATAGATGTAGATCTATTTGCAGCTCCTTAAGAAAAGGGCAACTATTTAAAAATAAGTCTGCTTATTATAGCTTATAAACATTTTAAAAGACATAAAAGCATAATATATTTACTTATTTCTCTTTAATTATTGAGTTAAATCAGCTAAGCCGCTTCTAAGTTATAGCAACCATCGTCGCCATTATGCTCCTTCCAGTACTCGACACCGTAGAAGAAGAGTCTAGAAATTAATTTTGTGACGACACACCGGCTCTACATTTTCAAAACATTACTTTGCAACATTGGTTTGAACATGAACATATTATCGAATATTTTTAGTTATATGTCCGTGGTTTGAATGTTGGTCTTGCGAGTGGAAAATTACAATCGCTGTTTAAATTTTATACGATATTGTTGTTTAAAATAAACCTTGCATTATTATTATTTTGTATATAATTTTCATGTTATAACTGGATTTATTAAATTTATTTTACCCGTCGGTTCCGGCACCCTGGCAAGAATCCATATGAGATCAGCCCATGCCTCTTAAAATCCTCTAACTTGTTCTTCTTGAGATCCTAGAACAGTGGAAGTCGAGTGATAATATTGAAACAAAACAAAGAGTTTTAGTCGTGATTTATCTGGATAATCAACTCAGCTAAGTTGTTATTTTACTTTTATTATACCTGCGATACTTCTGTGATATACAGGTATAAATATTATGTATTTGACGCCGGTTTCATTGCTCTGTCCACCTATGAGTGAAACATCGAAGCAGTTCTCTACCACTCCTACTCGAGGGACGAAACCTAATGTATATGATGACCAGCGACCTTCGTGTAGTAAAATTATTATAGATGTAAATTGACCCTGTTGGACAATGTGTCCTGGCAGCACTTAAAACTGCTCTGCCAGCGTTGGTAGCTGACAAGTGTAGAAAACGCCAACAGTCTTATGAGGAACATATGTTTCCTGATGATGAAGTTTCCGTACATGCAGACAAATACCGCCTTTTGGATGATCATGTGATGTACCGGAAGAATATTCCTCTGAGACAAATGATTTTGAGAGACAAATTGGCACACACTATAGCAGTGATAATGACAGACCTCATGCCAACTAATATTAATGCTGCCAAGGATAGAACAGCTAGAAAGGTGTTAGAACTTAGATTTAGAACTAGAGTTAGAATGTTGGAGAATAAATTATTTGACAGGTAGATACTGAAATGGCTACTCATAATGCTGAGTTAGGGGATTATGTACGTGAAAGTCTGGTACGCATGTTGATCACCCACTATAGGGAATTAGGCATGAACACTGTAATTAAAAAATAGATTTTTGGCAGGCAAAAATTACCTGCAAAATGTGCCAAGTCAGTATGAAAGTTTCCCTCCTTTTTCTTGTATTGGGAGATGGTATATTAGTTGTTCCTTACTGGTCAAACCAAACTTGGTTCCCAGTTATAGATGACTTACTTGTATGTGAAACACTTATTATTCTTCCTAGCTCGGGTCAACTACATCTCCTAAATCAATTATCAACCTTCACCCGTTGTACAAAAGTCTAAAACTAATGACATGCCTGGCATCAAAATATGTTTAGATCGATCTAACCTATCAAAAAAATAAAATCATTGATGATACAGTCCTGGACAATCGATATGCACCATATATACAGAAATGTTTATCATATTGTAATACGAAAAATATTGATCCATTAACAGCTCCTGTATCTACTGGCGCCGAGTTTATAACAATATCTGTTTTATGACACTAAATTGGCGTATTCTGCAATGAACACGGCTCGATCTGCTTTATCTACTATTATGGAACCAATAAATGGATTGCCTTTTGGAAAGCAACTTTATATCAAACGCATGTTACATGGTATGTTCAAGGAACGTCAAACTCTGCCAAAATATGTGGTAACATATGATGTTGTTATTGTTCTCAACTATCTTGGTTCATTACCTTCCTCAATAGACTGATCATTAAAACTGTTAACCTTTCGATTGGCTACATTAATGTGTGTGTTGAGTGGACAACGCTCGCAAACGATTGCTGCATTGGCGATAGAGTTTGTTCATCGTACTAACGACAAGTGTGTTTTCTTTGTGCCACAACTAATTAAACAATCCAGATAAAAGTTCAATCAACAGTCTTTAGAATTTGTTGCTTACACAGAAAATCCATGGCACGGCGAGCGGTCATGCTCTCACACGTAATATTTATATTTTTAGTTTTTACGATTAAAAAGCCATGTTTTAGTTGTTGTGATAGTTGTTTATATTAGTGGAGATTATATTCTGAATTTAACGAAAGAAACGTTCATAACATCAAGTTTGTGATGTGTAAAGGAGAAAATTGTTTTCGTTGCTGTTAGCTGGAGATATCGAGCAGTGCCCAGGTCCAACGTTTCTCTCTCTGCTAATCGGTTTAAAGAGTTTATCAACAAGAGGGGTATGGAGATATTTCATCAGAACAATCGTGGTATTTTTAATAATTTACATATGCTTGAACAAATTATCCATACAAAAAATCTTGAACGTTATCTCAAAATCGAAAGCTTTACCTCTAATAGATTTTATTTGGAGACAACTGATGAAACTTTTTCGTCGCACAACTGAACGATTTAAGTTTAGATACGTATCGAAAATATTTGTTCAAAAAGTGTTAATTAAACTTAAACGAAATATGTCAACCGGACTTGACGATCTACCTTCCGGATTATTGAAAGACTGTGCGAAGCGTATTTCAAAACCACCCAGTCAGATAATAAACATTTCTACCGTACCGTCCGTTTGGAAGTCAGGAAAAGGCATACCAATTCATAAATCAGGAGATCCGAGTAAACCAGAGAACTACAGGCCGATTACAGTTTTACCGGTGCTATTCCAGAGTTTCGAGAAAGCAATACACGAACAATTAACCGGATTCTTGGAGCAAAACAAGCTGTTAATTCAATATCAATTTAGTTACCGGACAAAACGGTCAACGCAATTAGCATCAACTCTACTGTGTGATGACATAAGAAAAATGACTGACTGTGGTAGGCTTGTAGGTGCTGTATATATAGATCTCACTAAGGCATTTGATACTATAGGTCATAATATTCTACTAAACAAATTGAATGCTTATGGTACAAAAGGAGCGGAACTAGAGTTATTTACAAGCTATTTATTTCAAAGAAGCCAAATTGTATGCATTAAAATTCTGTATCAACACCTAAACCTATTTACTGCGGAGTTCCCCAAGGATCAATTCCTGGACCCCTTCTATTCATCATTTTCTTCGATGACTTTGTAGACCGTTTGAAACACTCAAAAGTAGTAATGCATGCTGATGATACTGTAATCTACATCGCACATGAAAACAAAAACACAATCTTAAGATTACTGGAGGATGATCTGAGACAAGTAAGTCGTTATTTTGATGAAAATGAACTGATTATAAATTTAAAAAGGGTAAGACAGAAGTTATGCTTTTTGGTACTTCGAAACGTATAGCATTTACGAACAGAAGGCTTTCCATATGTTATCGAAGTCAACTGATCAATTTTGTCTACGAGTACAAATACCTTGGTAATATCCTTGACAACCATCTTAACGTTTCATCTAGTTTCAACAAATATTATAAGAAAGCTAGTGGGCGTTTGAAATTATTGAGCAAACTTCGGCACAACAATGTTCTTTAAAGATATGTCAATGAAGTTTGTTCCATTATTAACTTATATCTGTATTCTTAACCTACAACTTACTGGTACCCAGTCTAAAAAGCTAAAATCTATTGAAGAAAGAGCAAAGAGTATCATAAATGTTACATCATTTCCGAGCATAGAAAAATTGTCATACAAGGAGTCGTGTATCATAGTTCGAAAGGGTCTGGACAAGTCTACCTGCAGTAATTTCTAAAACTATTTTGAGAAACACGAAACAGCACAAGGAATTGTTTGTAATTGGTAAAAGTAGCGAAAGTAAAATTATACCTTGGAAAAGAGACATTTCCGTTCATGGGAGCTAAAGTTTACAACCGTCATCCATTAGAAATACGGAAAACAGATCAGCATGACAAAACGTTAACGACATTAGAAATACGGAAAACAGATCAGCATGACGAAACGTTAACGGTTATGATGATTTATTTTAGTTGAAGATTTTTGATAATTTTTTTTTTTGTAAAGTTTTATTTTTATCTATTAGCATATTTAACTTTCTTGTTTTTCCTAACCTATATTTTAATTTATTCTATCTAAACAAAGAGTGATAGCAGTTTTGTATATATTGTATATAAATACTCAAGTTTTTAACCTGTATAGATATTCTTAATAAATAAAAAAATTATGCGTACTGAAAAATCTGGATGAGTATATGAAAAGAACTAATGCACTTAGGGGAAAAAAAAGAATTTTATTTATTAGTTTTTCAAGGCCTCACAAGGCTGTTAGGTATGTCCGTTGGATTTGCCAAGTGCTAAAGTCTTCTGGAATTGATATAAGAGTGTTCTCAGTACACTCAATACGATTTACTGCCACATCCAAAGCGAACAATTCCGGATTATAAATAAGCGACATTGGTAATTCAGCAAGCTGGCCTAGTGACTCTGTATTCCGCAAGTTTTATTACAAATCAATAATATCTAACTTTGGAGAATGTTTACTAGCCCAAAGCAGCTGTGATAAATAATTATATTTGTGTGTAATAAAATTAAGAAATAAAACTGTTAGTTTTAAATTTACTTATTTAGTAGTTTCGTTTTTTTCGACTTTAAAGTCTCATATGGATTCTTGCCGGGGCGATGAAAACGATGGGGAAATTATTTAAAAAATTAAACAAATACAATGCAGTTTCATGATCATCATTTTTCCCCATACGGTTCCCCACACTGAAGTTTTCAAAAGATAAAGAAAACCGGCATTTATAGATACGCAGACGCGGTTCTTCACGTCTAGTATACTTTCATACTCGTGACAACATTTTGACTGGAATAAAGTTGGCCTAATAATAAAATATTCACAAGTACACCAGTGCATATTTTCTCGGCGACTGGATTATAATTCTTCATTGCTTGAGACAAGAAAGTTAACTTCCTTGGCTTGACTTATCTCACATTTTTCAAATCATAACTGCTGAATGTTTAATGTTTTGTATATTGATAAAGCCTGCGTGACATCAGAACTAACTCAACTCCGTGATTAAGCGTGGTTGTGTATATCAAATTTTGCTGCTGAATGGCGGAGAGCTTAAGGTGAAAAGATTAAAAAAATTTTTTAAGAAACGCTTTCATTTAAGTTTTTCAATTATTACTGTGTAAAAAAATCCAAACTTATTTTTAAACGTTAGTTGCTCTTTAAGTGCTGATCTTAAACGTAGCTATGTGAACACTATGTATAGACTAAAGCTTCAATCTAAAATCGTTTTAGTTATGAAGCAAATTTAACTCCAGTAACACAAACCCGGATATATTAATAAAAAAACATACTAGTCTCGTACTCAGCTTTTTCGACCTAGCATGATAACCTGAGTTAACCAGGATAAGAGTTATTATGGGAACATCCCACCTTTCCTGGCGAAACTATATTAAATATTATGATAATCATAATATTTAGAAATCACATTGAGTCAGGATTACGGCTTGTTTTACAGGAAATAATCCCTAATCCGACCCAACCCATAACAAAAATAATGTAAAAATATGTGTTTCTTCCCAATACCCGACAAATCTCTCCTAGAAATGGTGTGTCATATGTAAATTTGTTGCTTTCATTGCGCTTTTGACGCATTAAGAGTGACATATCTAAAGAAATAACAGTTATTAAGAGTGACATATCTAAAAACATAACAGTTAAACCTTATGTGTTAATTATAATTCACGAATGTCATCGATTATGAAATATTATAATCTTAATTTTTATGAGTTAGGTTGCCAGTTTACTCTATTACTCACATTTTTTAGGAAAGTATGAAATAGGATCTCTCGATAATTTTTCTCGATTATTCATATTTGTGCAGAACATAAGTGGACACTAGAAGCTTAAAATGTAAAAAAAAAAATTACAGATCTTCCCATCACATTTACAAAGCACATTTTCGGTTCTTTTAGAACAAGTACTCAAATTTCCCTTCCCTTGCTTGAATTTAAACGATCACTGTTCTCCCAGATTTACGATCTCGTATTTTCTACAAGAGATATATGTTTGTTTTGAAAGAAGCAATATTGTAGACATAAAAACGTGTTCAACAGAATATCAACCCTAGGGAACATATGGAAGTTGCTATAAATTCGATGTGTAAGCAGTGGTAATATATGAACAATAATACCTGGGGTCCTCATTACAGTTCCGTTGGTGGATAATCCAGATGTGTTCGTTGTTTGCCGAGAGGCAGAAGTGGTTGTTATCTCATGGATGCCTGCAATAGTACTTTTGGATGATTCTTGCGTGGAAGGAGAGATGTTGGTTTTTACGGACGTTTCTACAGATAATGTAGTGGTAGAAAATTCTTGAGTAACAGGAATTTTATTAGTAGTTGTTAGTTTTTCTTGAGTTGCGGTCGTAGGATTCTTTGGTAGTGTAATGGGAGGTTGTGTGGTTGCAGAACTCTCTATGTATTCACATAGCCCACAATATCTGGCGCATTCTCCCATTTTATAATCATTTGTGCACATATCCTGGTAGCATGTGTGGGCTCTATCTGCACATTCTAGTAAATAGAATCATGGATATACATATTCATAAGTGTTACATTTTAATTCGATATCATTTATTTTATCTAATTTTGAGTCGTGTTTTCTTTCACCCAGGAAACATTAATTATTTCCCTTGTTAATTCATTAAAAAGGTAAAGAAATTTTAAATATATTTCATACATATATTAACATAAGAAATTCATCCCCAGCTCTATCTATATATTTCAAGATGTTTTGGAATGTTTTGAAATTAAATGCAGAATCATTTCACACAAAGGTCTCACCCATGTCGTAAAAATGATTATCAGTAATTAAGGGAATATTCTGAAAAAGCAACATATGGATAACGACCAATCATCGGTTTGTAAGATTTCGCCAGTAAAATATATATTTCTAAGATCCTCATGTAAACATTACTATTAAGGCATACTATTTTTGTCACCTAAGATAAAATGGTACCAAGTCTTACCCTCTCGTTCGTACAATTCATCACCAGGACCATATACGCCTGCAGGTGTAAATCGTGCAATAGTATATCCCGTGGAATAGTAAGGACAATCTTCGCTCACTGATAATTCTGTAGCGTCCCATGGATATAACCTCCATTGCTCATTGGCAGCGTTTTTCCAGATATAAGAAAATGTTTCTGTAGTTATATTGACATAATGAGACTTGTTCCTCATCCCTCCTATATCGTATTGATGGTTCTCAAAATATCCAGTAAAGGACGGATCCAATTCTATAACTAATAAGAGGTGGTGTATTGCTTGGTATTGTTGAAAATATCATCAGTAAATGTACAACGAGAAAGAAATACATTACTGGAGAGTTAAGTGACTGTATGTATATGTCTGACATAGTAGGATACGTCTCCTGAAGAGTAGAGTAATCCGCACCAGTATTTAAATCAAATATACTACCTGTAGAAGTAGATCACATGTTCTGGTGTCACAATTCCTCATTCTTGTTGTCTCCAGAAATAAAATAAAATATAACCAATTTTTCTTCTGTACTGCTGTTACCACGGGGGTTAATTGTCAGAAAATTAAGGGACGATAATATTGGTAAAGGGTCATAAATTCTCCTTGAGTCATCATACAATTACAAATGTCTTCAACAGAAAAGGTTTGTCTAGGAATTAAATGGTTTGTCTTCAAAAGGTTTAAACCTTTAATGCATGGATAATCCTCCCGGATACAGTAAACCTCTTAAAGAAAATTAGAGGGTCTTTATCAACGTTTGCATGATATACTTTCCCTTATATTCCCAATAATTAACCCCTGGAAAAAGCGAAAAAGGCGAAAATCGCGCGATGATTATGTACATATCAGGGACACCA
This sequence comes from Bythotiara depressa, assembly GCA_027564595.1. Lineage (NCBI taxonomy): Eukaryota > Metazoa > Cnidaria > Hydrozoa > Anthoathecata > Bythotiaridae > Bythotiara > Bythotiara depressa. The sequence continues at coordinate 704 of JANTOQ010707451.1, read as the reverse complement.
TGCCTTAAAAGGTTAATGACAACGCATATTCACCAGGGATGAATGGGAAAATATTATCACACATCTTTATAAATTGACAGTAGTTCAAGTAGAAGGAAGTATCACCTATTTAAATGATATAATGCATGTTAGCAAACATTACTCATAAACACATTAATTAATCACAATCAGCAAAACAAAGATATTAACAAATCAATACTTAGTCTTCCAGCATTTTCCATTATTGTGTAATACATAAATTAAACTCTGATATTATATCTGATGAGCAACGTCCAAGTAAATAACAAACAAATGATACACCTACGCATTGCGGAACATAAACCAACATAGGATGCAACAGCCACTGTGAGGAATAACGAGGTCTTTTTCTAAAAGTCATTGCGATTATATCTAATTTTTATTGCATTCTACATTCCGTCCATGGATTGTTAACGTTTGGAAGTATGGAAGAACAATGTCAGTAAAGCTCATCTTTCTAATACTGGAGAAAATGGAAAAGGCAATAATTTGTACGTTATATTTATCAATACTGGGGGCTTAGGTATTTTGGCCTTTTTTGTCTGTTGTATCTGTTGGCGGAGATTATCATTCCCCCTCTGTAACTTCTGAATCAACCATTCAATTACCATGAAATTTTGCATGAATATAGTCACATATATATATATATAATATATATATATATTATATAACTAGTTAATGTCCAC